>JADHKH010000045.1:0-78358 GCA_019925625.1 Graphilbum ipis-grandicollis
GGGTATTCGCTGGTCGTCACCGACCCAACTACTAATCCACCGATTACTGGTTTAACTAGGGGAGAGCGGACGGGATCCCGTGTTCTCCAGTATCTATGGCCGTACGTGCTAATACCCCGGCATAATCTGCTATAAGAAGGAGTCTGCAAACGTGGGAGAACGCCGTATTGGTCTGACGGGCATCTGCACCGGTTGTATACACCTTCAGGCAGAGTCTGAGTCTTATTCAACACTGTTTATCCGCTATACTTTAGGCTGTCCGATCTCTCGGCCTGCCTCGCACATAAAACAGAAATTTCTGAAAAATGTCTGGCGGTCACCAGCAAAAGAGATGATTCAACAGTAGACATATCTCTTTGAAAGGCGGAAACGAGTTTTTCACATACCGTCACAACCGCTAGATAGAATATACAAGTGTTTCTCTACTCGCGCTATTTTCTGCACTACCGCCCCTCTACCGGATAACCCTGGTGCCATCTGCCGGCTCGAGCAGCCGCCAGCTACAGGTAATGCCCTGCTTGGTGAACCGCTCAATGATGCGGGAGGCTATCTCGTCAAAGTGGTCGGTGGCCAGGGCCAGGATAGTCGGGCCCGCACCCGACAGGCATACGCCTAGCAAGCCCGGCTGCGAGCTGGGCGTCATGGACTCGACAATCTCCGTCAAGCCGGGGATCAGCGTCTGCCGGTACGGCTGGTGAAGCTTGTCCTGCATGGCCAGGTAGATAAGGTTGGGGTCGGGCGGCACCTGGCCGAGAGCAACAGGGAGCAGCGCTATCCGCTGAAGGTTGAAAGTCTGGACGGTTAGAAGCTGCAAAATAGATATAATAAAATCGAAGCAAATCGTAAAACGAGTAAAAATAAAAATATATCGCCGAGAAGATGGGAAACGCACCACATCAGCGCGAGGATACTGAGCCGGGAGAACCTCGCGGGCCTTGGCCGTGGCCACCTCAAAGTTTGGGATAATGGCGACAGCCTTGATGCTGGGCGACCAGGGGAACTTGATGTGGTGGCCAATACCCAGCGGCGGTGATGGTGGCTGCACGCCCGTGTCTTCGCCGCCAGCCGGCGCCGGCAGCACTTCGCTCAGCGGGATCTCCTTGCGCGCAACGTCCTCCGGCTTCAACGGGTTCAAGTAGGTGCCAACAAAGCCACCAAACAGGGCCGCGCCGACATTGTCAGGGTGCCGTTCTGCCGGTTAGCTTCGCCCTTCTTCGCTTCTCCTCACCCATCTTTGTACATACCAATCATCAGGCAGTAGTCAAAGAGCCGGCTCGGGTCGAGGTCTAGACCGCCCACCTCTTTACCGAGCATGACGCCGGCCACGACAGCGGCACCCGACGAGCCGAGACCGCGTCCCAGCGGGATAGGGTTTTTGATGTGCACGTGCGTCTCGACGGGAAAGCCGCGCTGGTTGTGGCAGCGCAGCACGTAAAGAGCAACGCGGGTGACCAGGTTGGCGTCTGGCTCGAGCGGTACATCGCCCTCGCCCTCGCCCTCGTAGGTGACGCGGCAATTGAGCGGAAAGTCAGACTTTGTCTTGGTGCGGTCAATGGTGACTTGCAGTTCCAGATAGAGCGACAGCGCCAGGCCAATGACGTCGAAGCCGGGGCCGATATTGGCCGACGAGGCCGGCGTCCGGATCACAAACGATTCGGCCATGGCAAGAGGAGTAGGGAGGATGCGAGTGGACGAGGCTGAATGGGAAGCTGCTGCTTTTCTTCCTTGTTTTTCGTTTTTCAATCTCCGCTGCTGAAAACACCTCAAATGTTGATTTTTGAACCTCCGAGTTCGGCCCTGCCTTTTTTGGCCTGTTTTCTCTCCCGCCCGCCGTGCGTAGTGTGTGCGTTCCGCCCTGATAGCTGCGCTGGCCGTGATACAGAAGAGAGGACAGGGTCGAAAGCGGGCAAAGTTCGGGGGGCAAGGCTGAGACACTCTGGGTACACACTTTTGCACAAAACTTCTGCCAGCCGGCTGCCGCTTTCGCAGTTTTAGGGTGTGTTTGCAAAAAGTCGCATATCGTATGAACCGTAGTGGGGCTTATAGTGCACTAAGTCGTATTCAATTAGCGGGCTATTTGGCTGCAAGGCCTTCATTCGTAGCATTTGTACACGTGACGCGCCGGGCAAAAGTATTTCACTATTACTATGTTATTTCATAAGGCTAAAAAGCAGCTGGTTTTGAAAAAAAATCAAAAAGATATGCTACCGCCAGCACACCAGGTAAAACACGACTATATCTAAGTCTCCTCATCTCGCCTCAAAGGCTGGGCATTACAACCTTCCTTCTGGGATCGGCCGAGATAGGCAAATTACCTGGCATAACCCCCAGAGACTGTGACCTCTTGACACATCCCTGTGAGCAGTCTAAAGTCATCGCCCCGGGGCTCGAACCCATGCGCACTATCAAGACCACCCATTGCTACTGACACGGCTGCCGGCCGTGGCGTGCTGGTGACCACTCCGACACTCGAGCACCTGTGGCAGTAACAACGCTGAACGTGCCAACAAATTACACTATACATAGCCTTTACCACGTTGGAAAATTAGGGCTGGGGTGCATGACTCCACACCAGTGTTTTGAAGTCAAGACTGTGGCTGTGGCTGCTGTTGAGAATTATTGTTTGTGATTCGCCGAGACGCGCGTATTCCAATAATAGCAGCATGTGCGCTAGCTCCTGCAGCTGTGCCTAGCAGTCTGCCCTACCTGAGTTCCTGATACACTACACCGCACTACACTATTTACCAGCCCATAGGGCTGGCGGGTTTACCTGGGGGTGCTGCTCATTCTCTCCAGAAAGACCACCTTGTCGGCAAGACTACGTAAGCTATCTAGGCTAGAATATTAAACTTGTCTGGTGCACGATACGTTTACTGTTTTGCTTTGTCTATCTGCTTTCTGTTTCTGGCGACAGAAAACGGCAGCTGTTGTTGGGGGTCAAACTGCCGTTTGTGCGTGCTGTGCAATAGTGAGCTTTGCCGTTAGTAAGCCCTAGTTGGCCGCTGGGAGCGCTGTTCCTGACTGGCATTTACCGCTACGTCGTAGCCAGTAATCGCCTTTCGCTGGCGCCAATATGCTATGCCCAATGCGGCAAAGGAGCACTAGCTGCACGAACATCTTGTTAGTGCTCCTTCGGCCCAGTCGCGATGCAGGGCAATGCCGCCGCCCCAAGTGCTTCCTTCAGCCGTCAGGCGGAGCAGCCTAACCAGCCACTTCTTGCTTCATTTTCCCTGGCTTGCGAGGCTCTCTTCAGTCCAGCCGCTTCTGCCGTATCTGCGCCTTCCCGCCTATAACTAAATCCGTGGTTCAGCATTATGTGTACATATCAACAGCGGCCGCCCCTTTTTCGACTGCTCTTTAGTCGTCGTATTTTTCTAATCTGTCCTGCCGCACCCCTGTACCCCACCCCAATCAGCCTGCCCACTCAGCTTCCGCCATCTGCTGCGCAAATAAGCGTGAAACGGCGCCCCCAACTGTCGGCCGAATCGCTTTCTTCCAGCACAGACATTTCGACTTTGCACTCGAACCGTTGCGACGATTGAATCGTGACGATTTCCCTATCGGCCAGCTCGTCTTGCATCCGATATCTCTTCTCCCGGTGGTGTACACTACACCATAGCAGGAAAGGAAGCTCGAAACCCTACGAAAAAGGGGCGGAGCCGATCACTCAACCCGAAACGCGTTCCAGGGCTTGGCTGGTACTCGACCGCGGCAGCACAGGGCCCAATAGCGCTGAAATTGCGTGCCACACATTCCCACAGCTTCACGTTGCAGTTCTCGCTGATTAGCTGCGCGTTCGCTCCTCCTCAATTTACTCACTTCTTACGATCTTCGAAAGTGACCAACCTATCCTTCCCGTATCCGTCCATTTTCAACTTCTTGGCCCTCTTTCCCATATCCTATCATCATGTCGTACAATCGAATAGGTATGTCCCCCTCCCGTGTTTTATCCCCCTGTCCACCCCCCTTGGAATTTTTATTGTCAAATTTGTACTTTCCTTGCGCCTTCACTGCTTTGTTGGCCATCCGAGCGTTCCTCTTCCTAAGCCACACTTGCGCCTTTTGTTTTCCACTCTTGTTTTTCGAGCAAACGGTCTCCTCCGATCTGGGAGACGATTCAACTTCTCTGGCACTGGCTGCCCGTTGTTACTCTGCTATCTGCTGTCTATCTTTTGTTTGTGGCTTGATGCCACCATTTCCTTCTTTTTATCTTCTTGCTCGTCATCTTTCACCCGCTTGCGACGTGTCTGGCCAAATACCCTACCCTCTCGTTTGTTGACACACCTCTCCTTCGCTTCTTTAGACAACGATTACTACGACGGCATGGACCCTCGCGCCCACCGAACGCCATCGCCGGGCAATCCTCTTCAGCATGGCTACCAGCTCGATGACCAGCCCCATCGGGGCACGCCCATCAACCAAGGCCTCGATGTCCACGGCATGAACATGGGCCACTACAACCCCGGAGACTCGCTGCAGATGCAGACGGCAGTAAGATGGCCTCCGGGCCCCGGGATATGAAAGTCACAGACATGATGGCTGACCTTGTCGTAGCACTCGATAGACAACTTGGGCGCCGCTTATGATCCGCGGCCGCACGGCGGTGACTACGGAATCAACCCCGAACAACACCATGACGCATACTATAACGCGCCCTACGATCCCATGCACGATCCCATGCACAACCCAATGCACGACCCGATGCACGACCCGATGCTTGACCCGATGCACGACCCGATGAATGATCCTATGCAACACGATGGCCAGGGCGGATATGACCAGGCCTACGACAACGACGGCCGGCCGCTTCTTCACCACACCGACACACACATGTCCGGAAACTACCACGAAGATCCTATGCTCCAAGAGCAGCCACCCGTTGCCCCGGGCGGCCGCATCAAGCGCTGGAAAACTGTAAAGCAGGTTATGCTGTACCATGGCAACCTGGTGCTGGACTGCCCAGTCCCGCCCCGGCTTCTGAACCAGATCCCGCATGGCGAGCGTGACGAGTTCACCCACATGCGCTACACGGCCGCGACCTGCGACCCCAATGACTTTTACGAGGAGAACTACACGCTTCGGCAAAGGCTCTTCAGCAAAGCTAGACACACAGAGCTGTTCATCGTCATCACCATGTATAACGAGGACGAAATCTTGTTCGCCCGCTCCATGATTGGTGTTTTGAAAAACGTCGAGTACATGTGCAAGCGCACTGAGAGCAAGACCTGGGGCCCAGACGCGTGGAAGAAAATCGTCGTCTGCATTGTCAGCGATGGCCGTGCTAAAATCAACCCCCGCACCAGGGCTTTGCTCGCGGGTATGGGTGTCTATCAGGAAGGCATTGCCAAGCAACAGGTCAACAACAAAGACGTGACGGCCCATATCTACGAGTACACCTCTCAGATCGGCCTCCAAATAAAAAACAACGTTGTTCAGCTTGTGCCCAAGCAACAGCCTGTTCAGATGCTCTTCTGTCTCAAGGAAAAGAACCAGAAGAAGATTAACTCCCATCGGTGGTTCTTCTCCGCCTTTGGCCGTGTTCTGGAACCCAACATTTGTGTGCTGATCGATGCGGGCACCCGGCCTGGAGGCAACTCCATCTACCATTTATGGAAGGCTTTCGATCTGGAGCCCATGTGCGGTGGTGCCTGTGGCGAGATCAAGGCCATGTTAGGCAAGGGCGGCAAAAATCTGGTAAACCCGCTGGTGGCTGCCCAAAACTTCGAATACAAGATGAGCAACATTCTCGATAAGCCACTGGAGTCTGCTTTTGGTTTCATTTCGGTCTTGCCCGGTGCCTTTTCGGCTTACCGCTACCTTGCCTTGCAAAACGACAAGAGCGGTCAGGGCCCGCTGGAGAAGTACTTTGCTGGTGAAAAGCTACACGGCGGCGATGCCGGCATTTTCACGGCCAACATGTATCTGGCCGAGGATCGCATTCTTTGCTTTGAACTTGTCACCAAGCGCAACTGCCACTGGATTCTGCAGTATGTCAAGTCGGCCACCGGCGAGACAGATGTGCCTGACACCCTCCCCGAGCTGATTCTTCAGCGTCGCCGTTGGCTGAATGGCTCTTTCTTCGCCGCCATCTACGCCATTGCTCACTTTTACGAGTTCTTTCGCTCAGACCACTCCATCCTCCGCAAGCTCATGTTCTTTGTGGAGTTCGCCTTCAACACGATCAACATGATTTTTGCCTGGTTTGCCATTGGCAATTTCTTCCTCGTTTTCAAGATTCTCACATCCAGTCTCTCGGACACCGACCTGCTCGGTACCGTGGGAAAGATTCTTGGTGTTGTCTTTGAGTGGATCTACGGCGTGTCGTTGATCATCTGCTTTACTCTCTCCATGGGCAATCGGCCGGCCGGATCAGGCCCGTACTATATGGCCATGGCTGTTTTCTGGGCCATTATCTACATGTAAGCCTTCCCTCCTTGTTCGCTCTCCTTTATGCTTCATGAAACTAATCCTCTACTTAGTTACCTCATGTTTGCTGCCATTTTCATTTCGGTCAAGGCTATCCAGACGGATGTTTCAGAGGTTGGCTTCACCGTTGCCAAGCTCTTTACAAATTCCGTCTTTATAACACTTATTCTGTCGGTCATGTCGACGTATGGCATTTGGTTCATTGCGTCCGTTTTGATGTTCGACCCATGGCACATGTTCACCTCGCTCATCCAGTACCTTTTACTTACGCCCACCTTTACCAACATTCTGAACGTTTATGCTTTCTGCAACACTCACGATATCTCGTGGGGTACCAAGGGCGATGACAAGGCCGAGAAGCTACCGTCTGTCAGCACAAAGGACGGCCAGGGTAAAACCGATCTTCCGGATGAAGGCGATTTGAATGCGCAGTACGAACGGGAATTGCAAGTCTTTAGTCGCAAGGAGGTCGTTGAGAAGAAGGCGCCCACGCCTTCGCAGCTGGAAGAGAAGCAGCAGGACTACTACCGTGGTGTGCGGACGGTTGTCGTCGTTATGTGGATGATTTCCAACTTTGCCCTGGCCGCGCTGGTCTTGAACACAGCTGGCCTGGAGAAGATTGTGCCCAGCGGCTCCAACACAGACGAGACAAGCTCCCGTGCGACCATTTACATGGCGGCCATTTTATACAGCGTGGCGGGCCTTTCTGCCTTCAAGTTCTTCGGTGCCTGCTGGTTTTTGATTGTGCGGATGTTCCGCGGCGTGTAAAGACGGGACGCGATATATTTTCTCATTTTGAGCTTCTTTTTTAACCAATTTTATCTATTTTCTTATTTCTGCCATGACCCTTATAATACCCGCAACGTGCAACCTTTATGGCGGCCGTTTCTTTTTTGTACCGATAGCATCACGAGGACAAAGGTTTATTTAGAGGGTTTATGTTTGCCTGGTTTTGCGAGAAATGATGACTTCCCTACCACTTGCTCCTGTGACTGATAGTTGGTGTTGTTTTGATCCCTGTAATGCCACGATAAAGTACAGTGCATGGAGTAGGCGGATTGTCAGCTATATTTGAACACGATGCCGTATTATGTGACGCCAGCGCTACGTATAGCTGGACCGGACTACACGCAATATGGAGAGTGAAAGAGTGCTCTAACAACGCTCAGAACCGGTGTGGGGTAACACTGTTTCCGGCGATTTGCTTTATCTGCCATCAAGAAGGGCCTTTTGGGTAAAAGTATGCTGATTTTAATGTTTTCCGTAAAGTTCGAGACGAAATAATACCCGTCCGTAGCAATGGTGGGAAGCTAACTCTGGCGAGAAGAGGCAATTGTTATCGCAGGGCAATAGGGCTAAATTACAGCGACGAACCGCCTGGAGGCGGCGACGTGTCTTAGGGCCCACTCCACTAGACTGGCCAGAGCTTTCTATTACTGGCCGTCCTTCACCCTTTTATTGCCGTACACTCTTGGCTGGAAATACCTCCTGTCTTCACTCTTTTTTTCTTCCCGCTATTTCTATCTCACGTCTCCCGTTTCCCCCCAAATCCGCCAACCGCATCGCGACAGCACTTCTCGTTCATCACCATCGCTTGCATTGTTATCATTTCCAAATACTTCCGAATGACCCCGTAACACGCGCTTGTTTTTTCGTGTTGAGAAGGGGGAAGAATAATAACAAAGGAGGAGGCGATGCAGACGCAGGCGACCTGAAGGGCCAAAAGTCTAGAAGGAGACACCAGAGGCCCGAATTAGGGGTTGCAAAACCTCAACGTAGCAAAAAAAGAGAATTACAAGAGCAGGAGTAAGAAGGCGAGAGGCACTGTTACACTTTTCTTATCCTCTTTATTTCCTCCTATTCCGCAACAGGGAGGAAACGCGCTCCTGCAGGAGGGAAATAGGTGATCCAAAGGCCTGACAAAGCGAAGACGTCTTCTCTCTGCTGCCCTTCTCTCCATCTCTGTCTGCGCTTGTCCACGCCGACGACGCGACTACTAAGGGTATGCAATCTCCAGTCTTTCTACGCTTCACTTTGACATTATCTTGCTGTTGTTTCGTCCCCCCCATTTTCCGTCTTTCCTAGCTTTTTCGCGCTACACCTAGACCTAGTGTTATCCTGATATCCCGTCCCATTTCCTGTCTGCTTTCCTGGTCCCAACCCCAATTCCTTCTCAGCCGACCAGCATGCTGTTTTATTGTCTTGCTGCCTTACTGCCCTGCCATTGTTGTCGAGCCCAAGTGTCGCATAATCAGTCGCGGCCGCAGATAACGTGGATGGCCCGGCGAGCCATATAATAGGCTCTCCCTTTGGCAAGGTTAGCCGGTACGCAATTATAAATGTGAGGCCATTGGAGCAGAATAACGACACAGAGCAAGAGAGCAGAGAAAACGAACGCCCTAGCAGGACACATACAGG
Source organism: Graphilbum ipis-grandicollis (assembly GCA_019925625.1). NCBI lineage: Eukaryota > Fungi > Ascomycota > Sordariomycetes > Ophiostomatales > Ophiostomataceae > Graphilbum > Graphilbum ipis-grandicollis. Next base: position 8,845 of record JADHKH010000045.1, read on the forward strand.
CAGGTCGACAAGATAATATGTGCGAACAGAAAAAGACAGAAGCAAGGGAGCAGAAGAGCGGAGGAGCAAGCTCGAGAGGCTCCCAGAAACAGCCGGACAGAAAGAGGAGAAACTATCTCTAATAGAGCTCTTTCCGAGAGTAACGATACCCCCAAAAGCAAGATGTGCTTTTTGGTCTCGTTTGGTTGTCGTGGACCGTCAACACTTGTGGATTTTTAGGGGGTCCAGAGCTCCTTCTGGTCTTCTAGCCTGAATTTCCAGGGCTTTGGCGCTGCTGGGCTGCATCCCAGGCCCGGAATGGCGTTTACACAGGGCTCCCCACATGCTCCAATCGCCTAATTTACAACCAAGCATAACTTACCAGCGCTGTATCTCCTACGACAACTGCTGTCGTTTTCAACGACAGTGCAACATTCGTCTGGCAGCCTCCTTCGTCTCTCTTCTCTATGGCTCTCTGCGCTCTACTTCTGCCTATTTCAATTCTCATTGATGCTACTTCTTGTTGCTTTATTTCTGACTTTTCTTGTCTTTTTGTCTTCTTTCAGCTCCATCCTATTTTACTGCACGTTGAAAATGGCAATGTGTGTACATGCAGCGATGTAAAGGGTCGAGACGCTAATTGGAAGGTTCCCCACAGAAATCGGACCCAATCAGCTCGCCCGTTACTGCTTCTAGCTTAGCGCAGCCACTCGTTACAGACCTTGCTAAGAACGCGAGATCGACGACACGTGACGGATTTCCCTGTACCTGCTTTCGTATTTTCGAACTGGCGAAAGCAGAGCTCGACAACTCGGCAGAATATACCCTATACACACAAAAGCGAGAAAAAAGGCAGCTAGAACCATGGCCCAGCAGGGCGCCGGAAATACCGGCTGGCCGCTTGGGTACGACGATAACGACACGTTCGGCCTGGCGTCAACAGGCGACGATCTCAGCGGATTTCTGGACATTGACTCCCTTCCACAGCATCAGCTCGACGCGTGGGCACCGGCCGAAGGACTCGACACGTCCCAGCCGAATGCTGCGACGCACTTCCAGCTAGTCGATCCGCGATTTGGTGATCTTGTTGGGAACGGCCATTTGCCGTCGGATGTCTCTGCGCCGCCCCAGCAGTCTTGGCCGCCTTACCAGCTCCAGCCGCAACAGCAAGCCATCCACTCGCCGGCTCCCACATACAGCGCCCCCGCGGGCGTCTCGGCGCATGGCTTTGATATGGCCACGTCGGGTCCCGAGTTTGACAACCCGGCGGCCACGACGGCCGACGAGATGCAGTTTGGCGATCAGAGCTTTCTTGCTTCTGCTGGCCCCATGGTGGACATGCGCTTTCTTCCGGCTGGCGGCCAGGTTGGCAACGAGATGCAATGGCAGCCGTCACAACAGCAGCCGCACCAGAACCAGCACCACCAACAGCTTCAGCAGCCGCATCAGCAACAGTTGCACTTACAGCAACAACAGCAGCATGCGCCGTCGCAGTCGCCTCCCTTGTCGCACTCACAGCAACATGCGCAATTGCAACAACCAATGGCGGCGTCGCAGCACCCGGGCGATATGAATGGATTTATCTATGGGCAGCCATTGACCAGACCCGGGCCTGGCTCGGCAGCGGTCAATTCCAGGGCATCTGTTCCCATGGGTGTGCCATCCCCCGTTGCCCAGCAAGCGATGCCGGTACCGGACGCGTTTTCACACCAGGGTCATGTCTGGCCGGATCACAATTCCCGCGGAAGCCCCCTCGATGGACAGCATCTGTCTCCTGCCATTAATCCGCACCAGCAGCTCCAGCCCCCCATGTCTGAGCCTCTGCCGGTATCACTCCCCCCGCAGGCACTTCAAGATACTTCGATGCTGGCAGGGACTCTGGCGACAGGAAAGCTGGCAGGCAAGGCATCCAAGTCTAGAGCGAAGCCCAAGACCAATGCCACCATGCACGGCGTGCCATCCATGCAGCCGATGCAGTCGATGATGCAGACCATGCCTGGCCAGCAGATGCCAAACCAGCAGCAGCAACAGCAGCAACTGCCGCAGCATCCGCAACAGATACTTCTCCCACAGCAACAGATGCAACCCATGCACCAAGCCGATGGCGGGCCTCAAAATGGGTATCAGCAGAAGCCCGACGTGAATGACTATGGCCAGCTTCCTCAGCAGCAGCTGCAAATGCAAGCTGGCAACTGGCTACAGCCTCCGATGCAGGCACTACAGCACCAGCAGTCGCCATCGCAGCCTCACCCGTTGCCCCCGGCAATGCAACAGCAGCAGCAAGAACAAGTGCAACAACAGCAACAACCACCACAGCAGCAGCCCATCCCGCGAGAATCCCCACAGCAAACTGCGCAAGAAGCTTACCAACGCCGGCAGCAAGAACAGCTGCAGCACTTTCAGCAGCTGCAGAAGCAACAGCAGCAAAAGCAACAAGAAGCGCAGATGCGTGAGAGACAAATGTCTCTCCAACGACAGCAGCAGCAGTTTCAGAGACAGCAACAGATGCAGCAATTACAGCAGCTCCAAAGACAGCAACAGCAGCAACAGCCGCAACAACAGCAGCAGCAACAGCCGCAACAACAGCAGCAGCAACAGCCAGCAGGTGTGCAAAGGGCAAAACCCGCGACAGCATACCAGCCGACAACAGGTCCGCAGGTCGGCTCGCAGCATCCACTGCTACCTTTGGCTTCTGCAACTTCGGGACTGGCGGCTCCTGTTGGACGGCCCAAAGCTGCCAAGGCCATATTCCGGAAAGCCGGACCTACCGAGTTTCTGCCGGAATCGATCCCACACCTCGTCAGCGCGGCAGATACACTGGAGAGGCAGCAGCTGTTTCCGGGTGTGCCAAACCTGGCGCTAGGGAACTGGGTGCGCATTGAACCCCCACCAAGCACGGCAGAGCCTGCGCTTCTTCCCGGCCCATCCAAGGATCTGGGGAGAAAGCATTTCCCAGGACGCAAGGGCCGTTTGCCATGCGAGCTCATTGCGGAATATGACCGTCTAGTGAGCTCACAGCCGCCAGAGAAGAAGGAGGCTCTGATTAGTGAGCTGCGCAGCAAGTTGAAAGCACAGGGCAAAAGTAAGTATCAGCTGGTTGTTCCTTTCCATTCAAGTACTAATCATGTTTGTTACAGTTCTTCCTCCCAAGGTATACAAGTTTGCCTCTCTCGGCGACCAGACCAAGAAAGCCGTCCAACCCGCGACGAGCAGTCATGGCGTGCCTTTGATGGATTCGCCCGACAGCGCTGACGAAGACGAGGAAGAAGAGGTAAGGACACGAAAGTGGACACCCCGGTCTGTAGTGAAAGCCAGCGCTGATCAAGATCAAAGGTACGGAGCGCTACTCGGCCTGATGATGCAGCGGATGCAGCGGCTTGGGATGCCATTGGTATTGTTCATGTGACAGACACCGGCCCGTCCACGATCAAGAAGGCTGTAAAAGGTTTCGGTGATTTCATCAAGGGGATCTACGAGGGAATCAAAGAAACCAAGGAAAAGCTCAAAAAGGCAGAGGAAAGCAGCAGCAAAGCCGACATTGAGCGGTTGAAAAAGGTGTTTGCCTCAAAGCAAGAGGTGCTGTACCGGGCTGTCGATGCCGCCGACGAGAAGGGACACGAACAGGTCCTGGAAAACCTGGGCGGAAACGGCCCGTTGGTGGCCAACCTGGTGTCGGCTCTGCGTGACTGTGTCAACGCATCCGACTTCAACGGAAAGCTGCCAAAGACGCTTCTCCGCTTCATGTCGCAGTTCACAACTGTCACGGATGAAATGCTAAACCAGAAACTCAAGTTTGACAAGATCCAAAAGCGATTCATGGCCAAGGGCGACGACGAAGTCAAGGGCCTGGTTGGCGAAATCGTGTCCAAGACAATCCACCGAAAGCTGGAGAGGCCAGCGGGATCTGTGTCTGCGACTGGAAGTGGTAACTTTACGTCATCCACGGCAACAAATGCATCGATGCCGGCGTCAGCCTCCTCTACGGCAACAGCACCCCCTGCTTCCACTACCGCAGGGGGCGGCTCAAGGCCCATGAGCCGGATCCCTTCAGACTCCCAGTCTGCCAAGCGGCCCCGAGACGAGGACTCTGACTCGTCTCGATCCAGCAAGAAGATCGCGGCCAACTCGACGTCAGGAGGGCCCCATCCTGTCACCAAGTACTCTGGCCATTCTACGACGGCAGCGTCCACGGCGGCCGGCACAGCGTCCTCCACACTTGCATCGACTAAGCCCTGGGCAGGTACGGCGCTGCTGCCAGGAAAATCTCGACCGCTTGTTAGCAAGCCCACTTCCGGGCCGTCGTCCATGTCATCGTCATCGGCATCCACCTCGTCGGCCCGGGGCGGTGATAGCGCAGCCAAGTCGCTCCATGGCTCTCATACGGAAAATGGGCGGGCATCTGCTTTTGGCGCCTCTTCTTTGTCTTCTCATGCGAAGCGGGAAACGCCGGAAAACCTGAAGCCAGGTGACTCGACTACATCGACGGGCGGCTCGTCCTCTGCCAGCGCTGCCGCTGCCAAGGCCAAGAAGGTAGCATCAGTCAAGACAGAGTCGTCCGCTTCTGCCTCGAGCCAGTCAAAACTGGGCGCCTTGCTGGCTGAAATATCCAAGCCCAAGAGCTCAACGCCGGCGACGCCGACGCCAGACTCGTCAAGCGAAAGTGTATCATCAACCGAGACGCCGGAGGAGAGAGCTAGGCGGCTGCGGAAAGAAAGCCGGAGAAAGCTACGGGTGACGTGGAAGCCGGGCAATGAATTGACAGAAGTTCGCCTCTTCACCAAGGACAAGGATGAGGACGAGGGCCGGGCTAAAAACCTGCTGCGCGACGCGGGCGACGACCGGTCGGAAGGCTTGGCGCTCAAGCGGAGTCTCAAGAAAGGCGTCGACTTTGAAGAGGAGGATGAAGAGGCCGAGAATGTAGACGACGAAGACGAGCTTCCATACCGGCCGTGGTTCGAGCCGTCGCCAGTGGACTTTGGGGCCATCCCGACCGAGAAGAAGGCAGCAACCTTTACCACCAGGGGCGGCGACATTTCCGTGCAGACAAGCGAACAAACGGCCATGGCAGAGCGCGAGAACACTGTGCTCATGGCCGTGTACACGGATCCTTCCGACATTCCGTCAACGCCCAGGTCGCCACAGCTCGTGGCAGCAGACGTCGCGCCGGCTTCTTCTGCCGTGCAGGGGATAACGCTGTCTGGCAACGATGGCAAGATGCAAGAGCTGCAGCTCCGCTGGCGAGAAGAAGCCATGGGCGGTGCCGATTGGGCAGCGTACAACGCGATGCTACGGATCTATGCACAGCGGCAGCAGAAAGAACATGGGGAGGGCGGCCTGGCGAGCGCGGCACAGGCAGAACAGTATGCGTACGGATCGCTTGCCCGGTCTGAGGAAGTGGTGCGTCTGCTAAGGTCAGACAAGGTGGTGAACTGGACGGATGCCTACGACCCGACCAAGGTGGAGGTGCTGAGCCGGCCGACGTATTCGGACGCAAAGGTGCAAAGGGCCTTTGATATTGTTGAGGGCCTGGTGCAGATGCTCAAGCTCAAGCCGTTTCCGCCAACGGAGCCGCCCGAGTACATTACATCTGCTTCACGCATCAAGGAGTGGTGGGCCGGGCACGAGCTCGAAAAGAAGCAGCAAAAGGCTCGAGAGGAAGCTGCAGCTGCAGCCACGACAGCGGCTGTGGCCGCACAGCAACCAGCGGCCGGGCAGCAGCAGCAAGATGCTGCCTCGGCAGCAGTTTGGGCAGCTTATTACGCACAATTGGGCCAGCAGCAACAGCAGCAGCAGCAGAATCCGAATGTGGACGTCTATGCCCAATACCTGAATGCCTACTATCAGCAGCAGCAGCAGCAACAGCGACAACCGCAGGGCAGCGGGCAAGCCGGAGACTTTAACCCACAGCTGGAAGCGCTCATTGCTGCTGCCAGCTCGGGGAGTGCGGCTTCCGGAGCTGGTGCCCAGGCAGATGCACAATACCAAGCACTGTTGGCGGCTGCAATGGCCGGCGGCAACGGTGCAGCTTCGGGTGACCAAAGCCAGGCGTATCTTTTGTCGGCGCTGCAATGGGCGCAACAGGCGCAGCAGCAGCCTCACCAGCACCAAATTGCCCAAAACAGTCATCATCACCAAGAATCCCAGCGAGGCGGACATGGGCGGGACGGCCGAGACCAGGATTGGGAGCACGGCAAGGACGAGTCTATCCCCAGCCACCTGCGCGGCATTAACAGAGCGCTGATTGGGACCAAAAAGTGTGTGTTCTGGGCCAGTGGCAAATGTGCTAAAGGCGACAAATGCACGTTCCGGCACGAGCTTTGAGGTAGACTGTGTATAACAGCGGCATCGAGGTGGTTTTCTGGGAATCTGTTTTTGCTTCTTGTTTTTATTGATCACAGACGTGATTTTGGCATGATTCTCATATGCATCGTTTTGTTTTGGGCTCGGCACGACGCCAGCCTGTACAAGGACGAAAAGAGCGTATTGTCTTGGGTGGAGGGAGAGGTTATATGAATTCTTACGGGTAACGCTTGGCCAGACGGGCAATATTCCTGCCTGGATGCTTGGAAGCGTTTGGAAGATGTAATACCAGAGAGCAAAGGGGGTAATAACAAAATATAGATGCAGCAGTCTTGGCGAGAAGCCAGCTGTGCTGATCTTGGCTTGTGGTGCCAGGCCAAGGGGGGTTGGGAGCGTCACTATTGTGATCCGGGAAGTGATCAGGGAAGAGATAGTTCTGGTAGTTTAGCCCGCGTGGTTTGGCATGGCGATGGACCGGGAGTGGCGCCGAGGCGGCAGGAAAACATTTTCAATTAATATCTTTTTAAGCAGCCCTGTTGCCGTCATGCCCGTGTGACTGAATGCTTGCCTTTTGCTTCATTAACCATGCGAGACTGACATTTGTGATTTGAAGCACCTACCAAACGCCACGGAAACCCATAGTCCGTACAATCCTGTTATAGTCGGCAGCGCAGATGAAATCCACGCCACATTTTGGGTTTTTACAACACTTGCGTCGAGCCGGAGCCGGCCGGGGGGGGGAGGCGGGTTGGTCTTTTTCGGGGGGGGGCGGCACGGTTGCTGGTTTTTTGGTGACGGGTTTTTTGGTGGCGGACAAGTGTTTCTTTTTCGTGTGGCCAGACGTAGCATCTCCTTGGGCGCCAGCCGCGGGCTTGTCACCCCCGGAAGCCGACGCAGATTCTCCCTGGGAGACCGACGCGAGTTTTTTCTTCCGGGAAGCTGACGTGGGTTCTCCCTGGGAGGCCGAGGCGGATCTTTTCTTCCGTGAGGCCGAGGCGGGTTTCTCTTGGGCGGCCGGCGCAGTTTTCTTTTCCCCGGAAGCCGACGCGGGTTTCTCTTGGGCGTCCGACGGGGGTTTTTCCTCCCCGGAAGCCGAGACGGGTTTCCCTTGGACGCTTGACGCGGATTTTTTCACTCGGGAGGCCGCGGGCTTTCCTTGGGTACCCGATGCGGATTTTTTTCCCCGGGAGGCCGATGCGGGTTCTCCTTGGACGCCTGACGTGGATTTCTTCACTCGGGAGGCCGCGGGTTTCCCTTGGGCAGCCGACGCGGATTTTTTGGGGGGGGTCGACGCGGGTTCTTTTCCGCCAGAGACCGACGCGGGTTGCTCCCCCGGCTCGGATATGTCTTTACGTACATGGTTCTTGAAATCCTCTGTGCAATGTTAATCGTAATGGTTCATGAAATCCTCTGGGCCATGTTCATCGTAACGGCGCGGCCTGGCCGATGGAGCAGCGCTTACTTTGGGTCCAGAGCTCTGCCGTGTTGCCGTCCGTTCCCAACGTGTGGCCTTTCTTGTTCTTGACAATGTAGGTAGTCTTTCCTCTTGGAGAGGTGCTGGATCAGGGGACAGTTTTAGCAGAGTCTCGACCGTTTTCGAAAAGTGGCAGCTAATGAACGCACCCATGAGGCTGAAAACACCACCAGCTTCCGTGATTTTTTTTCGTCGTATCATCGGCCGACTTGAAGCGCGGATCCTTATCGGGGCCGCCAGACACCAGGATGTGACTCTTGTCGGGGCTGTATATGTGGTGGTAATCGTAGGAACCGCTGTGCTTGTAGTGCTGGATGTGAAAGACGCGGTTTTCCAACGACGGACTAGAGGGTTGAACGGAGACGATGTGGCTTCCCTCTATCTCCATAACGCAGCCTCCCTTCTCTGGCAGTTTCATAGACTCCCATGTAATAACGCGTGACCCTTTGATGATTGCCATGGCTTCCGATCCAATGTTAGACAGGTTGGAGGACAACAAAGTTGAACGAGGTTAGCCTGCAAGGAGGAAGAAACGAAGCTTATTCAACGAGATTAGCCTGCAAAGAGCAAGCCATACATGCGATAAAGGCAACATATATACCTGCCTCAGAGGCCGCATTGCCTCTCATGTGTCCACATGATGGGACAGACCCCGATCTAGATTGCTGCTTTCACAAGATCACATCTGAGAGGACAAGTCCTAGGGCACCGAGTAGATTTCGTCCTTATCAGCTCACATTCCGAAATCTCCTCTCGCGCACTCGCACTCTGAGAGACAACATAAAGTCCGTCGAGATAATATGTGGCTGACTGTGGTTGGGCAAGTGGTACAGACACAGTCTGCTAAAAGACAGCTCAAAGTTGGGCACACCACGACGTTGAAAGCCCGCTGCACGACTCGGCAAAGGCCACGCGCTTCCAACAGCTGTCACCACACAAACCATGCCGTCATATTAGTGGTGCACGTATGCATAAAAGGGATTGGGATAAGTGACGCGGGGGTTTCGATAGGCACCCCAGCGGCCAGTCGTTGGACCGCCCGAGGTCGGATCGTTTAGGCCGTGCATCTCCGAATCATGCATTGTTGAGCATGCAAACCAAAGTCCAACGTTGTCCATTCAAAAAGTGAAATCTTTAAGAGCTTTTCAGTGGTCAAGTCGGTAATCTAGTTTACGCGAATCGCAAAAAACGCGGGCCCAAATACAATAATAGAGCATCTTTGAGAACGGTATCCATGTCAGGGTACTTGGAAGCGAACCCACATCAGGCTCTGGGCGACGGATATTCCCGTGCCGCTCCTTACGTAAGCTGCTTCGAGGCCGTTCCAGGATGCTCTCTAACAAGGCTGCATCCCTCGAGTTGGCTGGGATTCTTCCATTGTCCCACCCTCCACTGTGGCAGGCGAGTAGATGAAATCCAGCACCTTTCTCGAGCTTCGATACCGAGTCGTGATCAGCTCGAGGCGGGCTCTGCTCAACACAATCATGCTTGGAGTGGAATGAAATGTATCCCCAGATGAGGCACATGACTGGAGGGACAGCATTCTGGAGGGCATTCATGTGGCAGAGAGAGTCAAAAGCAAGGCGGGAATAGGGGCGTGCAAGGTTAACATGTGAGTATCTTGCCAAAGCCGTCGAATACTCCCATGGGAGAAGTGCGCAAAGCACGATTTGCTCGGGGACAAAAAAGCGGGCCGGCTCTGACTGAAAGCAAAGGACCAATCAGATCCAACGATTTGCCGATTCGACCCCAGCCGGTTGAAGGCTACATAAAAAGGAACACTGGCGTGGGCGCCTTGGACAGTAATCTGTATTATGGTGAATTTCTTCTTAATAACGAAGCAATGCAATCTCAAACGATTGATTTTCCCTCATCATTAAAACTGCTTTCATAGCCATGACCCGAGCGGTCACGTGACCAACACTAGCTTATGCCAGCACCAGACAGAAACGGACTCATTACTAATACTGTTTTCGGGCAACATCTTATGGCGTAGCCGACATATCGTCTTTTTTCTCCGTCTGGTTGATGATTTACCGGTTTTGCTTGTAGTAATCTGCCATCCTGCCGGTATATTGCACAACTGCTTATTGTTGCCATAAAAGAGATTCAAGCTCGCTGTTTACCTCCCACTCCGACCTCGAGATGTTTGCCCGGTCAACGGCTGCCAGGGTAAGAAGGACAAGTGTGATGGAATGAGGGCGAAGAATAGAGTGTTTGGGTCAAGAAGAAGAGATGACCGGTCGGCCATACAAAAGCTAACTTTTATCAACAGTCGGCTCTGCTGGCCCGCTCGGCATGGCGGCCAGCCACCTCGGCCTACTGCAAGGCCACAGCGACAGCAGCAGCAGCTCCCGCCGCCACCTCGTGCTCTTCCTTTTCCACAGCCGCGATTGTCCGCCCGATAAGGCGACCTGCCGCCGCCTCCGCCTCCGCCTTTGGCCCCTCATTCACGCCCCGCCGCCTCCTGTCCGACAGCACCCGCCTTGCCATTGACAAGGCCGTCGCCTCCGCGCCGGTCGTGCTCTTCATGAAGGGCACGCCTGAGCTGCCGCAGTGCGGGTTCTCGCGCGCGGCCATCCAAGTGCTGGGCTTGCAGGGGGTGGACCCGGACAAGTTTGCCGCCTTTAACGTGCTCGAGGACGCCGAGCTACGAAGTGGTGGGTTCTCTTCTTTCCTCCGTTTTCTCTCTTTCCTCCGTTGTCTCTCTCTTTCCTCCGCTTCCCCTCCTCTACTAATCCCTCCAGGCATAAAAGAATACTCCGACTGGCCGACGATCCCGCAGCTCTACGTGGACAAGGAATTTGTGGGCGGCTGTGACATCCTCATCTCCATGCACCAGGGCGGCGAGCTGGCCAAGCTGTTTGAGGAAAAGGGCGTGCTGATCCCCAGCGGCAGCAGCAGCGAGGCTGCAGAAGGGCAATAGCGGGCGTCGAGGCGAGGCCGGCTGCGGTGCAAAGCGACGGAAGGCTCTGAAAGAAGACAGCACACAGGTGTCACTGTAACATACTAGAACAAGAAATATGCATACTCAAGATGACCTCGACAAGGATAGGAGGAGACAACCACGGCCGAACTTGACAATACTACACTACAGTGTGAGCAAAGCGAAGAATACTACGCTGCACGTACGGCGCCCTTTTCCACCACTGCCGCCACATGAGACAAAGCTGAAACCGCAGCGGCGAACGGCCTTTACACTTTTTCCCTTTGCTTCTTTTGCGCCACCAGCGGTTTATGCTTTTAGCTTTGCTCTTTGCACAGTGAAGATCATCAAACGATTGCGCTTGGACGCAACAGGATTTGTCATTGCCGCACCTCTCCCCCTGTTGGTTTTCTGCGAGCTCGTCCTTCTCTGACGCTGAGCCTCCAATGCCGCCGTGTCGGCCCCTTGGCTTGAAGCTTGCAATCACACTAGTGTAGTGTGTGTACACGGTATTGCCTCTAGAACAATGTCAAACATGCCTTGTGCATACGCCAGAAAGCATGGCTCTGGGCAGATCCACGGAGGCCTCAGACCTTTCCATGCAGGAAAATAAGCATACTTTGTACACTTTGTATCCTGGCGATGCCGTGGAAAGATGGGAGTAAAGTGGTGCGTCGGTTCAAAAGGCTGTCTGTAAAGCCGTCGTCTCTTAAATCCTGGCAAAGCTGGCAAAGCCAGAGACAAACGAGTTTTCCGTTTCTTGTAGCTGATCAGGCAATGGCTTGTCATGCGTCATCTTCCCCATCCAAGAGTGGACTCATGGCTGTGATGTAGACGTTCTTGAAAAGGCTGCATGATAGACATCTGACTTTGAGCGGAACTTTCCTCCATCTCCATCTGCCCGGCCCGTTCTTATCCATTGGCTACCGTTCTTCTGCTGAGCTTTCGTCGCACTTCAAACAGACGGAACACGGCGATGGTGTCCCCATCACGTCCTCTCAAGCTAGTGCAGCTCAATACCGACCCGAAAACGAACAGGAAGGGCAGACATTTCTGAGGCACCGTATTCGTATTGGACACACCAACACCCAAAATCGATGACTGCTTTTTGTGCCTGTGGCCGAACCGTACTGCCGACTTGAAAAGGTAGATGCGATTCAGCAAGCAGAGAAAAGCCTTGGCGTTTTTAAAGTGCCCGAGCTTCGGGGATTTTCAACGGTCAACGGTGACGACATTGGGACAAGTCGGGGTCACTGGCGGGAAAAACGGCTAAACTTTTTGGTGTAAAGCCCGCTGTAGTGTGTGCCAGGCTGTAGTTTTGGCGCTAAAGCACGCCAGTAAAGGGAAGCAGCTACGGGTAGCGTGAACTCGGACAAGTGGCGCTGGTGACACATTAAACTTCGGGGGGGAGCGCCCTAAGCCTGGAACAAAGTCAGATCCTGACACAAGAGGCTTTGCTCCCCTTCCTGCTTACTTGCCCCCCCTCCTCTTCCTATCACGTCGGGTGTTGAAAGAAAAGATATACCTTGGGTATCGTCGACCTCCAAGGCTGCTTATAAACTCCAACAGTAGCGACTGTGCTAGAAATTGTGCGCTGGACACCTCGATCTGCCAGCGAAACCCCCTTTTTGAAAGCAAAAAGTAAAGGGAGTCGTTATCAAAGACGCCCCGGCTGCTTGTCTTGACTGTCACGAATTCAAACTGCTCCGACACGATTGCGGCCTGTACCACTTTTGTCTTTTCTTCTTGCTTTGACGGCAACACAGAAACTCGCGGCGATTTACGCTCGCTCTCCCAATTCCCTCGTCTGCCACACCGCTCGATTCGCGACTTTCGATCTGGTACTTTGCAGCCCGGTCTTGCCAATCCTTACAGCCAGGCTTCCGTTGCACCATCTAAACACCCGAGGCCCGTCTGTCGCCTTCTCTCGCACAGCACGGACACAGCACGACCCCACGACAGCAGTGCAGCAACACAAACCGAGACAAGAACTCGGCATTGACTCACCAGCGGGCCGCCCGTTCATTACTGGTCTCTCCGGGGGAGCCTCGGGCGCCATGGAGCCTTCTCGCCTCGACCAGGGCTTTCCACTGCCCCCGATCAGCGCGGCGCCTTTGCTGGGCCGCGCGCCGCCGCAGCTGTACAACAGCAACGGCTATGAGAGGCTGCCTCCGATCCACATGTCGGCCGACATGGCTGCTGCGCACATGTTTGGGAGCGATCCCAATGCGTACATGGACGAGATCAACGAGGCGAAGCGCCGAAGAATTGCCAGGGTATGCGGTCTGATATACACCATGTACAAACGGGACTGACGTCGACAGGCTTGCGATATGTGCCGAAAGAAGAAGATCAAATGCGACGGCAAGATGCCGTCGTGTACGCACTGTGTAAACTACAAGACAAAATGCGTGTTTACGCAGGTCGAGAAGAAACGGAATCCGCCAAAAGGGTGAGTGTCACTCGTGGGAGCATCCAGGGGGGTGAAGGACGTGCTGACATGGACGGGTGCAGAGCAAAGTACATTGAGGGCCTCGAGAACCGTCTGGGTCGCATGGAGAGTCTGCTGCGGCTGTCTGGTTTGCTGGACGACGACGGGGCCACGGATCTGGCGACGCTGGAGAAGAAGCTGGCGGAAAAGCAGCGCGGCGCGCGACGCGAGTCTCGGCAAGAGTCCCGGCAAGCATCACAGGCGGTAGTGTCTAATGGGTCATCGCCAACGTCGCCAACGCCATCGGGCCACGATTCGACGCCGCACAGTTCCGTGACGTCGCCGTCGCCGGGCAGGGAGCGCGAGACAGGCGACAGCAGCAGCAAGATGGCGTCTTCGCCGTCGTCGGCGGAGAAAAAGGACCCGGCGGGCAGCGGCAAGGACGAAGAGACCGAGGCGCTCTCTGAGATGATGTGTTCGCTGGTGACGAACAACTATGGCGAGACGCGGTACATTGGGTCGTCGTCGGGCTTCTCCATCTTCTCGCCCAAGGGCATGCAGTGGGTGAACGAGAAGACGGGCGACAACTCGTTCCAGCAAATGATTTCCAACGTGTCGCTCGACGACAACAAGTGGACAAACTGGAAGCCAGAGATTTTTGCGGACCTCTTCAGCCGGCCGGTGTTCCGGCCGCTGCCGCCGAAGCCGGAGGCGCTGTCGCTGCTCAAGGACTTTTTCGAGAATTTTAACTGCATGTTCCCGCTCTTCCACCAGCCGACCTTTATGCACCTGGTCGAGCTGCAGTATTCCAAGGACCCGTACCAGGGCTCCGGGTGGTGGGCCAGTCTCAACGTGGCGCTGGCGATTGCGCACCGGCTGCGGGTGATGAGCAACCTGGTGCCGGCGGAGGAGGACGACAAGGCGTGGGCGTACCTGAAGAACGCCATGGCCGTGTTTTCGGAGCTGGCGATGCGCAACACGGACCTGCTGAGCGTGCAGGCGTTGCTGGGCATGGCGCTGTTCATGCAGGGCACGCCGAACCCGCAGCCGACGTTTCTGCTGGTGGCGGCCGCCATTCGGCTCTCGCACAGCATCGGCCTGCACAAGAAGGGCACGGGCTTCAACCTGAACCCGATTGAGATTGAGCAGCGCAAGCGGGTCTTTTGGATCGGCTACATGCTGGACAAGGACCTGTGCTTGCGCTCGGGGCGGCCGCCGGCGCAGGACGACGACGACATGAACGTTGAGCTGCCGGACGCGGACCCGGCCGACAACATTGGCAACATTCCGCTGGCAGACGGCAAGGGCAAGATGAACTTGTTCCGCGTCATGTGCGAGTTCTCCATGATTGAGAGCAAGGTCTACAAGCGGCTCTACTCGACCAAGGCGACGCGGCAGACGGTGGGCGAGCTGCTCAACACCATTGGCGAGCTGGACCAGGAGCTGGAGGACTGGAAGGACCGCATCCCCATTGACTTTCGGCCCGAGAACGAGATCCGGGCGTCGCACACGCCGCTGATCTTGCACGTCGTCATGCTTCACTTTACCTACTACAACTGCCTGACCACCATTCACCGCATGTGCGTGCACCACGGCTACTGGACCAGCCGGCTGTCCAACTATGCCATCCAGGGGCTCAATGCGAAGCCGCTGAACCCACGCATCTACTCGTCGGCCGCGCTCTGTGTGTCGTCGGCGCGCGCCTCCATTTCGCTGCTCAAGTACATTCCACAGGGCGACTTTTCCTGCGTATGGTGGGTTTTTTCTTTTTTCTTTTCATCTCCCCTTTCTCCCTTTCTCTACCCCCGCTTACGACAGGCTCATCCTCTACTTTCCCGTCTCGGCTCTGGTCACCTTGTTTGGACACACGCTGCAGAACCCGCTTGACCCGCGGGCGCGGTCGGACGCGCGACTGATGAACCTGGTGGTGACGTTTCTGTCCATGCTGGGCCAGGAAGCAGAGAGCGGCGGCGTGCACCGCATGCTAGGGGTGTGCTCCGAGTTTGAGCGGATTGCCAAGATTGTCATTGACAAGGCCGAGAAGGAGCACGCGAGCCGACGGAAGCGCAAAAACGTGGAGGCGCACGAGGGCGGCACGGCCAAGACAGCCGCCACGGGCGTTGGCCTGTCCAGTCGGCCCAAGTTGCAGCAGCAGCAGCAGTCACAGCTATCCGAAGCCAAAGGGAACCAGCCGGGCACCAAGACGGCGACCGAGGCGGCAGAGCACGAGACGCCGTCACAGTCTCCGTTGCCATCCCAAGCCGAGTCCCTGGCTCCCTCTTCGGCGGCGGCCGATGGCCACGGCCAAACAACGCCACGGCCGTCGTCGTCGTGCAGTGGCAACGCATACCAGACCACACCGGCCGCAACAGTGGCCGAGGCGACCGCAGCGGCGGTGGCGGCAGCGGAGATTGTCAACAGCCACAAGAATGGGTACCAAAAGAAGAATGCCAGGATGGGCGGCGGCGGTGGCAGCAACAACACGAGCCACAACAAGAGCTACGGCAACAATGGCAACTCCAACTTTGGCGACATGTTCCACGGCCCCACGATGAACACACCATCACCGGGAATGGCACCGCCGAGCTGGCGGCCAGAGTATGGCAATAGCATGGGCAATGGCATGGGCATGGGAACGGCGACGACGGCGGCGGCGGCCGTAGCAGCAGCCACAGCAACGGCAGTGGCCGGAGGAAACATGCTGGACCTGAGCATGACGTCGTTTGCCGACCTGACAGGGTTCGGCGCATTCCCGAGCAACCTGGAGGACGGCAGCCTGAGCGGCCATTTGCCATCGCCGCCCGTGCTGGGCGACACCTTTCCCAGCCATCCGATTCTGCCGCAGGACGTATTCAACCTGCCCATGTCGCTCGACTGGGACTGGGCTGAAATGAGCGGCGGTGCCTATCCTACAGTGGAGAATGGCAACTTTGAGTTGCTTCCATGAGTTGGGTTTCTGTTTTCTTTCTTGTCTTTTTTTTCTTTTTTTCCTTTGTTTTTTTGGGCACAACGTTGCCATTGCGTCTGCCTCTCTTTGCTTTTTCTTCAAGGCGTATGATTCCCATGGTATGCATTTAATGACTGATGGATACGGGAGGAGTTGGGAAAACGTCGGTCCATCTGCGTTTAGATTATCCCCATACTAGAATAAAGATCTCATTGCTACTCCACACTTAGCTCGGCTGCAGCTGTGGGGTACTTGCACGTGTCACAGCCAAACAATTGAGCCATGAAAATGCCGATAAAAAGTGACCGAGGGTAGCCGGCATGGAGGCTGCCGGCTTCTTTATTGAGTGGCGCTCCGTTCACAGTGGCAGACTGCATTCTCACAGTTGCGGATCGATTCTGTTTCGTCGTCCAGGTGCCTTTTGGCTCTTTCGTTCTTCTGCCTTTCTTCTCCCTCGGCCATTCTCCTCTCTTCTCTCAACTCTCTTAGCTCCCCCTCTCTCTTCTCTTAGATCCTCTCAGCTCCCCCCTTTCTCGACATCATCGCACTCGCACTGAAAACCTGTCTTGTCCCAAGCATGGCCACTTACTTTCGCCCCCCCCTGGTGGCCGGCCGGGCGGCTTCTCAACTAGCACGGCGCGGCTTCCGCTCGTCGACAGCGATGGCGGCCGCAGCAGCAGCCGCTGCAGAATCAGCGCCGGTGGCGGCCGAGGTCAAGCGGCTAGGCGTCGTCGGTGCCGGCCAGATGGGACTCGGGATTGCGCTGGTGGCGGCGCAGCGAGCCGGTGTGGCGGTGACGCTGGTCGACTCGTCGGCGGCGGCGCTGGACAAGGGCCTCGCGTTTGCCGACAAGCTGCTGGCCAAGGACGTGGCCAAGCAGCGGCTGACGGCCGAGGCGGCAGCAGCGGCGCGGGCGCGGATGCAAGGGGCCACATCGCTGGACGCGCTGGGCGACGTGGACTTTGTCATTGAGGCCGTGCCCGAGGTGCCGGCGCTCAAGACGGGGCTGTTTGCACAGCTGGCGGCAGCATGTCCGGCGCACGCGGTGCTGGCGACCAACACGAGCTCCATTTCCATTACGCGGATCGCGGCGGCGGCGGTAGGCTCGGCGGACCGCGTCGTGGCCACGCATTTTATGAACCCGGTCCCCGTGCAGCGCGGCGTCGAGATTATCAGCGGACTGCAGACGAGCGCGACGACGCTGGCGACGGCGCTGGCGCTGTGCCGGGCCATGGGCAAGGTGCCGGCCATGTCGGCCGACACGCCGGGGTTTTTGGCGAACCGCATCCTGATGCCGTACATTAACGAGGCCGTCTGCTGTCTCGAGACGGGCGTGGGCGACCGCGACAGCATCGACAGCATCATGAAGAACGGCACAAACGTGCCCATGGGTCCGCTGCAGCTGGCCGACTTTATCGGCCTGGACACCTGCCTGGCCATTATGCGGGTGCTGCACACCGAGACGGGCGACTCCAAGTACCGACCGAGCGTGCTGCTGGCCAAAATGGTGGATGCCGGCTGGCTCGGCAAGAAGGCCGGCAAGGGATTCTACGACTACTAGGGCGCCAAGGTACAAGGAATCAATCAAGAAGCAAAAATGGCAAACGCGTAAATACCAAAGCCAGTGAAGCCAGTGAAGCCAGACTACCGTAACAGAACGGCCCCACTGTGGACCCATTTCCCCAGGATCCACATCGGCCAGTATCTTCCATCTCCGAAAGTCCTCATGTCTCTTTGCCGCCGTTCTTGTTCTCTTCGCGCCGCCCAACCCTTTCATTGGCCTGGCAAGCCCGGTGCAGCCAGCGACGCCAGAGCTGGCCCCCCTTTGCGCCCCTTTTGCTTCCTCTGTCAGCCATGGCTACTCGCCGCGCGACGGCCTCGTCGGCCTGGTGGAAAGTCCATTTGTTCCGGGGGATGATCAACGATGTCCGTCGTCGAGCGCCGTACTATCTCAGCGATTGGCTCGATGCCTGGGACTACCGAGTGCTGCCGGCCACGGTGTACATGTACTTTGCCAAGTAGGCACGGCCATGAGAGAAAACTGACATGGAAACGTTTGCTGACTCGACAGCATCCTTCCCGCGCTGGCCTTTTCGCTCGACATGTTTACCAAGACGGGCATGCACTATGGCGTCAACGAGGTGCTGCTGTCGTCCGTTCTGGGCGCCGTCGTCTTTGCCCTGCTGGCCTGCCAGCCGCTGGTCATTGTCGGCGTCACGGGCCCCATTACCGTCTTCAATTAGTACGTGCTCTTCCTTTTGTGCGTGTCCGTCTTTCCTTTGTACGTGCGCTTCCTCCTCTGCTGTCCCTCTCGCGGCTGACCGGCAGCACCGTCTACGACATGATCCACGCCCGCGGCACCGACTACCTCGCCTTTATGTGCTGGATCGGCCTGTGGTCGCTGCTCTTCCACTGGCTGCTCGCTGCCACCAACGCCTGCAACGGCCTTCGATACGTCACCCGCTTCCCCTGCGACATTTTTGGCTTTTACGTTGCCTTTATCTACCTGCAAAAGGGCATCCAGGTGCTGGCGCGTCTCGGCAGTGCCGAGCCTTTTTACCTGTCCATCTTCCTCGGCCTCGCCGTCTTTGTCGTGGCCTACCTCTGCGGCGCGCTCGGCCGCAGCAGCCTCTTTACCCACGCCGTGCGCGTCTTTTTCAAGGACTACGGCACGCCGTTGACCGTTGTCTTCTTTTCCGGCTTTGTCCATATTGGCCGCATGCGCTCCGTCTCCCTCGACGTGCTGCCCACCGGCCTGGCTTTTGAGCCCACGGCGTCCGGCCGCGCTTGGCTGGTGCCTTTTTGGTCTCTCCGGGTGGCCGATGTGTTTTTGGCCATGCCGTTTGCCGTGCTTCTGACCATTCTCTTTTACTTTGACCACAATGGTGTGTTTTGTTTTTTTGCTTTTTTTCCTCCAACTCTCCGTCTCTAAGCCTCAGTCTCCTCCCTCATCGCCCAGGGCACAGAGTTTCCCCTAAGGAAACCGGCCGGCTTCCACTGGGACTTGTTCTTGCTCGGCATCACCACCGGCGTCGCCGGCCTCCTGGGCCTGCCCTTTCCCAATGGCCTCATTCCACAAGCTCCGTTTCACACCGAGTCGTTGTGCGTGACCGAGGTGGTCCCTGAGCAGAGCCGCGGCGGCAGCGGCCCCGACTTCAACGACACCGGCGGCAGCGGCCTCGACCTGAACGACACCGGCGGCAGCGGCCCCGACCTCAACGACACCGGCGGCAGCGGCCCCGACCCGGACGACACAGACGGCGACGCCAAAGGCCACCCGCACGCCGCCTCCCGGCACACCCGCATCACCCACGTCGTCGAGCAGCGCGCCTCCAACCTGGCCCAGGGCCTGCTGACCCTCGGCACCATGACGGGCCCCCTGCTGGTGGTGCTGCACCTGATCCCCCAGGCCGTCCTGGCCGGCCTCTTTTTCGTCATGGGCGTCCAGGCTCTCGAGGGCAACGGCATCACGGAAAAGCTCTTGTTTCTGGCGCGCGACCGCGACCTGACCCCGGCCGACCATCCGCTGGCCCGCCAGCCCCCCCGCCGCCTCGCCCTCTGGCTCTTTGTCGCTCTCGAGCTCGCCGGCTTCGCCGCCACCTTTGCCATTACGCAGACCGTCGCCGCCGTCGGCTTCCCCGTCATCATCCTGGCCCTTGTCCCCGTCCGCACCTGGCTGCTGCCGCGCTTCTACTTTACGGCCGCGGAGCTGGCCTGGCTCGATGGCCCTACAGCCAGCCCTTTTACCATGGAAAGCGCCGGGGGGGTATACACAAAAAAGGCGGCGGCAGGAGGGGCTGAGACGGTCTTGCGCGCTGGCGAGGATCGGGCCGAAAGGGGCGAGCATGACAAGGGCAACGGTGGCAGCCGTACAAGAGGCAAATCCGACGATCGTGGCGTCGTCGCCCTGGAGATGCTGCCGCGGTCGCAGCCACCACCACAACTGCGGACCGGAATGCACAATCGGCGAGGGCAGGCGAGTAGTAGTGGTGGTGGTGGCAACCCGACGTGAGACTTGTAGATTCTTTCATTTTGACTTTGAACAATACAAGGAAACTGCACAGTGTATAGCGATAAGCATATAAGGAGCATCACAGAAAAGCATGGCTCCATAAGAATGGAATGAGATGGAATAGAACCGAATGACCCCTGAGCAATCAGGTATTCGCTCCCATATTGGCCCAACGCGAGTGCTCATAGAGATTTACCATGGAACGGGTAGAGCCTGTCTAGCTGGTCAAATGGGAGAATCAGAGGGGATGTGATATGAAAAGCGGCTTACCCGTCAAGACTAGTAAACGCGGCGCTTCCTAGGTTCTCGGAAGGGAATGACGGCTGTGGCGGTCGGCTGTAGGACTGTTGATGCGGCGGCGGACTGCCTCTGCCTCTGTCTCCACCGTCTGCATACGGCGGCGAGCTACCCTTCCACGGCATGCTGGAGGAGGCCAGCGGAGACAAGAGGCTACCATCCGGACGCGAGGAGACTGCCTCACGGAGGGACAGAGACGGAAGCGTCTGGACAGAATGCAGAGAATACATGGCACGGCGTTGGTCGTTTCCGGAGCCGTTGCTGCCGGCCATGGCGGACGAGGACGGGCTGAATCCGAGATTGCCAAAGGCTGGGCTCTGTCCCGTCGTGGCGACGGTGCCTGCGCTATAATCGATCAGCGGCGACGATGCCGACGAAGACGAGGCCATCATGGTATGGACGGCGCCGTAGGGCGAGTGCAAGGCCTGGACGCTGTCAAAGCCATCAGGCACGGCGCGCATGCGCATGACTCGCTCGCGGTCGTCGGCCGCCAGTCGCTTGATCTTGGCTCGTCTGCTTGTCAACACCTGTTGATACTCGTCTGTCCATCCGCTCTTTTAACGTACCGATTCTGGAACCATACCTGTACCTGCCGCGGACTCAGGCCGGGGATCTCCCGAGAGAGACGATCTCTGTGGGCGGCGTCTGGATGCGGCTGTTTGGAAAACTCGCTCATGAGGAACCGCGTTTGCTGGTGGGTGAGTCTGTATCAATTAGCAGGCCAGAAAATAGCAAGAAATTCGCAGAAAGGAAAATGTACCGAAACCGTTTCATCTTCCGCCGTGGTGTTCCCTCTGCCGCTGCCTGTGAAGCCAGAGATGGAGCTTCTGTGTCGACGCCGCCGTCTCCCTCCTCGTCGTCTATCAAGTCACCCTCGTCTCTCATCTCTAGGAAGCCGTCGTATCCGTCACTGCCACCGCCACTGCCGCCGTGGGTTGCTCTGTCGGGCATCGACACGACTGTCAGAGGGGGTCTTGTTGGCCGGTTGAATCCGGGCGAGCACGGCTCCATCGACAGTCTTTCGAGTCGACTTCCCGTAAGGGATGCATCCTTTCGACCACGGGTGTCAAAGCTGTGATTGACCGACTTGGCAAAATCAGCCGAGGATGGTGTAGCATGCCTTTGATAGAGTGCCTGTCGTTGATGCTGCTGCTGCTGCTCGCCGACGCCAGTGCGAAAACGACTTGTCGAGTCGCTCAAGGCAAGTGCAGAAAATACAGGCTCGGCTGCTAAAGTCAAGGAGTATTGCCCCTGCCACTTGGCGGCGCTCAACGGGCTTCCCGACCTGGCGTTGGCCATGCGTGAAATGACTGGACGGCGTTGGTGTTGTTTCCAGCTTTCTCAGAAACCGAGATGGGTTCAATTCCAAGTCGTGGTATTGGCGTCTTCTAGTGGCAATCATTGGCCTTTTTGTTCTATTCTGATGCTAGCGACCAGCAGAATCTTGTTGATGTAGGTCGAGGAGGGCCCACTGCTTTTGAATTCCAGAGTCGACTTACCAGGACCTGTCAAGAATCAAACAATGGGATTTCCTCGCTCTGTGGTTATAAAAGAAGGTCAAGGTAAAAGGGGGGGCCATGTGGATGGAAAGGATTGGAGAGAGACAGAGGCGGCGGAAGTGGTACCACCAGTGGCGGCAGCTGTTTCTGATGCTCAAAGTACAAAGAGCAGGGGGGCAAGCCGTCGGCCAGAAAGGCGGTCTTTTCTTGATCTTACAATGTCGATCTATTGTCTGACCCGTTGGCCAGCTTCAACGAAGAAAATGTATGTTGGCTTGAGAAGGAATCAACCAGTCTGTTAAATATGGCCGTGGGGGACAGAAGCAACTGAGTGAATACTGGAGTGGATCTATCCGGAGCACGAGGTTGAGGCAGAAGCAGCGGTCAAGAGCAAAGGACAAGAGCGGCTGGAGTGGACATGACGCAACGTCGGGCTCATGTGATACCGTCGAAACTCGAGGACTTTGCCAGCCGTAGACGATTAATAGGGCAGGGTGAAGAGGAGATGCATGTTTGGTTTTGAAGTTTTAGGGAGATTGAAAAGGTCAAGATTAGAAAAAGGGGGAGGAAAACAGAAAAGCAAGATTAGAAAAAGGAAAGGAAAACAAAAAGGTCAATATTAGAAAAAGGGGAAGAAAAACAGTAAAATCTTATTACAGAACCTGCAGCCGGGAAATAGACTCTTTCAGACTGGTGTTGGCTCCTTATGCCGGCCTCGTCGAGCGTCTTTGGCTCCATCCTGCATGAATTTTCGCTCTTCTTCAGCTCGGTATCCGGGGGAAGAAGCAAGACAGTCCAATTCGTACAACCAGCGGTAGATATGCAAAGATACCTAGTTGGAAGCGCAGCTACGAGTCTCTACAGACCCTCGGCGTCAAAAGGACTTGGGCTGGGCGTGTGTGAATGCAAAAGGCGCTGTTGTCTCCTGAGACAGGACAATTGGATTCGGAGCATTCTATTTCAAAGTGGGCATCCCCAAGAAACCGAGATAATGTCTAAATAAAAGGTTCGTCTGCGTATACCATGGACGAGAAGAACAGAGGCGAGGGAGCAATTGGAAACCAATTTAACAAATCAGCTAAGCGGGCGGCAATGTCATGCTTGGAAGAACCAGAGACTCCACTGCGGTAACTCTACCGGAGACGAGGGCCAGCCATGGTGACAGCGGGCAGAGGTTAGGCTCGACCGAAACGACTACTACATCCAAGGAAGACAGCAGGGGCGCAAAGTACCGAATCCCGACTTGGGGAGGTAGTGACAGATAGGACTTTGGGTCTTGTATCTGGAATGAGTACATTTAATCCTTAACGAGGAACAATTGGAGAGTAGCAGCCGCGGTAACCAATTCCATTAGCTATGAAAGTCGTTGCAGTCAAAATCTCGTAGTTGAACCTTGCTGGTCTCCAACTCTTATCCTTCGTATGAGCTTTCTTCGGTAGATGCCGTATAAAGGCGTATCCACACCCCCCAGACCTCTGTCAATTGTGCCTAAAGCCCCTTCCGCTCTTTCGTCACCTTTCAATTCTATTCGTCTTGTCGGCCGGATTTATTCCTGCCTTCCGGAGGCTTCTTGATGGTGAGCAGGGGGGTGAGAAAGAAGAAAAGTCTTTTCAGAGGCGATATTACTCCAGCCGGAGAAAGCGAGTGGCAGCCTTTTAAAAGGCGGATATTAACATGACCATTGAGACCATTCAAGAGAAGCAATAGAAAACAGTTCACGACTACGGCCGCAATACAGTGGCTCGCCATCTGGATGGACTGGCTAACTAGAAAAACTTTTGTCTGAAAATACAAAACGCTAAAGATGAAGAACCAAGTTTGAGAAAAAAGGCCGGCTCCCATAAAATCAGAGCAGAACAAGCAATTATGCCCTGATAATTGCAAGCCAAAGTCCCACTGGAAAAAGAAATGTTAAAATGGCCGCAAAATCCGTCCGTAATTGTATCGATTTATCAAGAGAGTGTCTGTGCTAGAGCGATCTTTGGTGATGTTAATCTTCGAGGAGAGCTATAAATATCTCAAGGAGGGAGTGAAATCGAAAAGATGATACGGGCATCCATAGTGGCCAGAGATGGACCTAATGCCCGACCTAGCTTCCAAAACACGGCTTCCAAAACACAGCTTCCAAACACAGCTTCCAAACACAGCTTCCAAACACAGCTTCCAAAACACATGGCTATTCTTCATTTTACATTCTTGTTCCAGGTGCAGCTTGTCTTGTCAAAAGGGTAGAGTATTGACAGGGGTCGTAAGAGCTATGCAGGGCCACAACAACATGTTTTCCGGATGGAGGGCCTACTCGCGTGGCAATATTGCTTTAGGTGAATAGGAGGAGGCAGTGGAGCCACGATAGTGATTCAGCCGAGACACCAGAGCCGCCTTGAAATCTCAGGACGGGTCTTTTGAGATGGCAAGACGAGGCTGTTTCGGAGATTCAGAGGCAACCCATGATTAAGCAACTTGGATAACTATCTTGGAGCTGAGGCAGAAGCGCCTTTCCAAGATGCTAGAGTCGAACCGAGTATCGGCTAATGGAGCAGATTCTAAGCGGTCAACGGCAGTACCGTACTTTGTCTTCCGTCCCTGGACTGCACTGCAAGCAGAGTACGGAACGGCCTCGCTGCCGCCCTTCATTTCGGCCTTGTCCTCTTCCTGTCGAGCTGCAGGAGGTATACAATGTACACCGCAAAATAAAATCCGTAGAAAAGCCACAGCGGAGCTGTCTTGGACGGGTGAGACAGCAGCACATTTGACCTTGAAAGAGGCGGATGGAATACACGAAACAGAGGCTGATGAATCAAACAGAGGTCCATTGAAATTGCACGGCACAGCGAAATCAGATGCAGGAGCCACAGGTCGACAGGGAACGTGTACACAATGTGTCTGAAAAGCCCAGATGATGCATACGACACGACAGAACCGGACCAAAGGGTGTGCCACATGCGCAGATGCTGTTCCTGTTGATGCTGCGCGCCGGTTGCTTCTTGTAAGTAGATGATAATCAAGCCGAGTGGCGGCTGTCGTCCTCGATTCTCTGGCCTCGTCTGCTCGTTCCCCCTTTTGCTTTGTTCCAGTCTGTTCCGTTCACTCCACTACCCGTAATGACCGCCTGCAGCCAAAAGAAACACAAGAGAAAAAACGTTGGCGCCTAGACCGCTTGCGACATGCGCCCAAATGTTCTCTTTGCGGCCTCGAGCATGTTTCATCATGTACTCGTCGGATGTCATGGCAGCCATTGGACTACGCATATAATCGTACCGTGTGCCGTCAAGCTCTACCTTGGCCTTTCAAGACCAAAGGCCACCCAATGGTTCTCTCTGTCTGGCGTTCCTCGCCGATACATGCTAAACGGCCCGAGTTGCGGTGTGCTGTGGGCCTCTTATTGCTTCTTCTTTCCTTTTATGCCAAAACTGTTTCATTGGGAACCATACAAGTGCCTTTTATTGGTCTGGAAAGCAAGATGCGGGTTCATCCGCTTGCTGCGACCCGTCCCAACACCAGAGGAGGCAGAGAGTAGAAAATTGAAGAAAAAGAAAAGAAGAAGAGAATGAGGCAAGAGGCCGCTCACACCAAACGGGCAATGTGCCTGCTGTCTTTGCTTCCGGCTTGCCGCTCCGGACAGGGAACAAGGGTGACAAGGATCTGAAGCGATAGGACAGAATCCCAGGTGACAAGCCCCCCCGTCTTGAATCCCGGTCCCTGGCACTTTTCGTCGGCAATACTAGCATGCAATCAACCGTTGTCAGGCTAGAAGGCTGAAACTTATTAGCAATGGTACGCAAGCACACGATGCTTGCAAGGCTGTAAAAGGCCTCATCCTTGGATAACAAGGAAACCATTCACGGGTTGCAAAGTACAAAGAACAAGACAAATTGTCGAAGCGTTAATACAAGCGCGTTATAACGCCCTACTTATTCTTCAGCAAGCTTATGCATTTTGTGACATCTTGTGCTGGTTTACACTATTGATGGCGAAACAAGCCTATCCATCAATCTCAAGGTATTTACAAAAATAGGGTTTTTCTAAAGAGTTATATTCCAGCCTCCCCTTTCTAATCTGCTGATTCTATATCCCAGCACAAGTCTGCTTGTTCTTGTCCATGTCAATACAACCGGCCACGATGGTACACGAATAGAAAGCTCGACAAGCAAAGTACACCAACTCTGCTTAAAAGGCAATATCGTAAGAAAAGAAGGTGGAGTGAGAGGTACAACAAAGATGCAGAGGAACTACAGAGTGCTGGCGTACCGCTGAAATCCGTCTGGGGTGGCGTTGATACAAAGTTAAAGGCACGATGAGACGTACTAAAATAAATAAAAAATATAGTAATCTCTCGCACTCCTTTACCTTGAAAAGGTGTTCCTGGTCCAGTGCCGTCACAGTACTCAATATGCCGTGCACTCTACAGAGACGTAACAGAGAAAGAGATTAATGGTAAAACAGACAAAAGGGGCTTGCCAGTGACAGATTATATGAGCAGCCCTCATATTGCAGAGTTGCTCCCGTTGCTTCAACTACTGCACAAAGAGGCTACCTGCAGCTGCCCAGTCACCAACCGAGAAAAGCATTGCAGAGATGGAAGAGGCAATTCGGCATCACAACTTACCCTGTTCCAGTTGCCCACATCCAATCTTTTCTCTCTCTCACATGTCATTTCTCAAACACTTTCTCTCTCCACATGTCATTTCTCAAACACTTTCTCTCTCCACATGTCATTTCTCAAACACCTTCTCTCTCTCACATCTCATTTCTCATAAACACATCCTTACAACAAAGCAAAAGTCGTAAATTGAAGGAGACCAAGACACGCAGATACGTTGCCCAAGGACAGTTTGTGCTCCTTTTATCGCCTTACGCCTTTACTGACAAGGCTACGTATGCTCGGCATCCAATACCCCCTTTTCTCTGGTTTTTCTTTTCTGCATGGCAAGAATCAGAATACCAGACCTTGAGCAGCCTGGAAGATTCCGTGCATTGCATCGTTGCGGCTTGTGGTTCCGGAGAGGGCCTGCCGCCTTTTGAATCTCTCCATATTGGCTTTACCTAGAGAAAGGCAAAGGCAACTACGTGAGGACGGATGATTACCGGAATTAATCTGGTTGCGCCAAAAACATCAAAAGTTATACTCAACATACCTCAGCGTACAATGATGCTTGTTTTCTCTTAATTATTTACATTTGCATAACCAACGTATATACATATACATTAGGCCATGATTTGAAAAGTACAGGATATGGAGTTGAGTCTTTTTGTTCTTTCCGAGCCTTTAATGCCTTTTGTCGCTCTTCAATGCCTTTCCCCCCCCTTTCCCTCCGTTCCAGCCAAATGGGTGTTATGTCTTTTTTTCTTGTCTTTTGATTTACCCTCCAGTTTGCCTCACAGAATAATAATGGCATGACATGATTGGTTTCCGTCACCGCCCGCGTAAATTTCAGTTTATAACGGCAAACAAGAACAAAAGAAATACAAAAAAACCTCGTCGCCCTTTCTCGACCTATCTCCTACAGCCCCAATTTATGTAAAGAGGGACGGAGCAGCAAGAGCAGGCGGATATGGAGCGAGAAGGGAGGAAGACAAGGCAGAAGAACATGGTGTGGCCTGTCGGCTGGTCTAGATAGCACAAGACGATTGCCCTCGAGCGGAAGAAGCGCTCGACGTTGAAAGACCATGGGAGAAGGGCTACCGTTGCTTAAACAGTGCCGGTGCCGGTCCTTTGACGTCCTCGTCCGTGTTTTCCGGCTGAAACGGCGGCGGCGAGTGCCTGCCTATGCTGCCGTCGTTGCCGTCGTTGCTGTGCCCTGGCGCGTCATTGTTAAAGTATTTGGAAAACTCGTCCTGGTCCGGAAACGGCCGCGGGCCCAGCAGACGCACCAGGTCGTCGCGCGTCAGCATCTCCTTGCGGAGCAGCTCCTCGGCCACGAGGCCGACCTCGGTCTTCTTGGCCGTCAGCAGATCGCGGCACTGCTTGTAGGCGGCGTCAATGATGCGCCGCACCTCGGCGTCAATGACCTGCGCCGTGGACTCGGCAAACGGTTTCTGGAACTGGTTCTGGTCGTCTTGGCGAAAGTGCAGCGGGCCCAGCTTCTCGGACATGCCCCATTCCGTCACCATGGTCGTGGCCATGCGCGTCACCTTTTTAAAGTCGTCGCTGGCGCCCGTCGTCACCGAGTCAAAGTGCAGCTCCTCGGACACGCGGCCGCCGAGCGTCATGGCCATGCGGTCCATCAACTGCAGCACGTTCATCAGGTAGGCGTCGCCGACCGGAAGATACTGCGCGTAGCCGAGCGCGCCCTGGCCGCGCGGGATGATGGACACCTTGAGCAGCGGGTCGGCGTACCGGAAGTACCAGCCGCAAATGGCGTGGCCGGCCTCGTGGTAGGCCACTGTCTTCTTCTCTTTTGGGTTGAGCACCAGCGACTTGCGCTCCAGACCGCCCACCACGCGCTCAATGGCCTGCTCAAAGTGCTTCATCTCGACCGTCTGCGCGTTGGCTCGTGCGGCTAATTTGTTAGACGGGAAACAAAACAAGAGACGAAACAAAAAACAAAAAACAAAAAAAAAAAACAAAACTCACCAACTAGGGCGGCCTCGTTCACGGCGTTGGCAATGTCGGCACCGGCAAAGCCCGGCGTGAGCGCGGCTAGCCGGCCGACAAGGTAGTCAACGTCCTCCTTTGTGACAATCTTGGCCAGATACACGCGAAAGATCTCCTGGCGACCCTTCATGGTGGGCCGGTCAATGTTAATGTGGCGATCAAAGCGGCCGGGGCGCATCAGCGCCTTGTCGAGAATGTCGGGCCGGTTGGTGCCGGCCAGGACGACGACCTGCTCGGAGGTGTTGAAGCCGTCCATCTCGGTCAGGATCTGGTTGAGCGTGGCCTCGCGCTCCTCGTTGCCGCCAGAGCTGAAGCGGCCGTCGCTGCGGGAGCGGCCAATGGCGTCAATCTCGTCAATGAAAACGATGCAGGGCGCGCTCTTGCGCGCCGTGGCAAAGAGGTCGCGCACGCGGGACGCGCCCACGCCGACAAACATTTCGACAAACTCGGACCCGCTGACGCTGAAAAAGGGCACGCCCGACTCGCCGGCTGTGGCCTTGGCCAGCAGCGTCTTGCCGGTGCCGGGCGGCCCGGCCAGGATGGCACCGCGCGGGATCTTGGCGCCGAGCCGCTCAAAACGCTCGGGCTGCTTGAGAAAGCTCACAAACTCCATAATCTCCACCTTGGCCTCGTCCATGCCGGCCACGTCGGCAAACTTGACCTGCACGGCCGACTCGTGGTTGAAACGCTTGGCCTTGCTCTTGCCGTAGCCAAAGACGCCGCCGCCGCCGCCGACGCCGCCGCTGCCGCGCCGCATCATCCAAAAGAGCAGGCCGACAAGCAGCAGCGACGGCCCAAAGGCTACCAGCAGGTTCCCCAACATGCCCTCCGTCGCGTAGCTCACCGGGATGCGCTCCGAGTGCGGAATGTTCAGCTCGTCCTGGGCCTCCTCGAGACGCCGCTCAAACGTGTCGGCCGAGCCAATGGAGAAGTAGTACTGCTGCCACGGGCTGGCCGCCGCCGAGTCCGGATACGCCGCCTGCGTGGCCTCGCGGTTCAGCTCAACACGCACCTTGTGGCCGACGACGACAAACTTGTCCACAAGGCCCTTGTCGAGAAAGTTTCGGCGCAGTTCCTGCCAGGTAATCTCCGTGTTTGTGCCACCCGGGAACACCATGGAGTAGATGGGGTAGAAGACGGCGGCGCCGAGGGCCCAGCCCAGCCAGTCGTTGCCCTCAAAGACACTTCCGGGGGGTCGCTGGCCGCCCTTTTTGTTCGAATCGCCGTCCTTGTTCTTTTCCTTGTCGCCACTGCTGCTGCTTCCATCCTTGTTGGCCTCGTGGGAAGAGTCCTCGCCAGGGACCTGCTGCCCGGGAATGCGCGGCTTGTTCGAGTCAAACATGTTCTTGTCCGCCCCCGAATCCCGCTCGCGGTCAAAGTTGGCGGCATCGCGCGCCTCCATCTCCGAAATCTGCTTGGCCAGGCTAAAGGCCACCTTGACCACTTTCATGCCGTCGGCCAGGCTGAGGCCGCCCTGCTTCTGCTTGGCAATCAGCTCCCGCAGCTCGGGCGGCGCTCCGTACTGGCGCACGGCTTCGACGACCTCTAGCATGCTCTGGCGGCGCGAGGGCGGTGAAATGGACAGAATCCGCGTCAGCACCTCGAGCTCGTCGTCTGTCATGCGCACCCAGCCGGCGGGCATCTCGGCCATGGGCCGGGGCGGCTGGGGCGACTCGGGCGACTCGGACGATGCTGGCTTGTCGTCTTTGGGCTGCTTTTCTTCCTTGTTTTCGGGCTGCTTTTCCTCCTTGTTTTCGGGCTGCTTTTCCTCCTTCTTGCTTTCGGGCGGCGGCCGTGGGTCCGTCGAGTAGAGGCGCTGCGATGCCCACCATGTAGCCGGAATAGATGACCGGAGCGGCAACAGTGCCGGAGCTCGGCGGCCAGTAGCCAATGTAGGCATCCGGCCAATGGGAATGGCTGACGATGACTGTGTATAGAGTCTGCAGGTGGCCTGTCGCCGGAGAACGGCGCTCTCTGACTGCCGCGTCAACTGGCGCGTCGCCGAGCTGGCCATGGCCATGGACGGCCGCAGCCGTAAAAAGGTGGATGTCGTCATCGTTTCGGCTGTCCGGAGGAGTAGAGGAGGAGGAGGGGAAGAGGGGCGACAGGATGATGCGCCGGAAGTTGCGGATTCGCGGGCAGAGGTGAATGACTGAAAAAGAGTTGATCCTTGATCCCGTATCACCACATGGAGCACGATGCCGGGACAGGGTTGCAGAAGCTCCCAGAGGGAAAAACCGGATCTCGTGATCTTATGAGAGCTACTCTTGATTTTGGAAACTGCAAAAAGTCAATGTCAAGGCCGTGTGTCGGGCAGGCTCTGTGTCGGCCTTGCTGTTGGTGGTCGCCGTTGTTGAGCCTCGTGCTTCGCCGATGGCTCGTTGCTTCTCCTGGTCGTCGTTTACGGCCGGGGCTGGGTTGTTCGACCGTCTTCGGTGGAAGAGAGGCTTTGTGATTCGAAAAATATGACGGTAATAGCAAATCGGTGCGGGTAGTGCGATCCACCCTTCCATGTGACGTGTCAGGTGATGTGGTGGCGAACACCCCACTTTTTCACTAATGGGTTCCAACGCGTCAACGCGTATGGCCGCGTAAAGGTAGCGGCAGCTATCATCGCCATTGCCAAAAAACGTCAAAAACGCTGGTTTGACCAGCCACGGCCTGCCGCTCTCTCGCCTGACAGATTGACGCACGAGAGGCTCACCGTGCCGAGCAGTGCCCAACGTCGCCATGGAGGCGACCGAAAGCACCTACGATGTGGTAAAGGCGCACATGACCAGCCTAGTGTCAGCTGTGAGTGGGAGGTCTTTGAGCCGAGGGAGCAAGAAGCAGCTCGTGAGCTAATGTGGCGTGGCAGCTGGGCGGCGTGGACGAAGAAGGAAACTACCAGCTGGGCGACGACGCGCTCGACGTGTTGCGCGACATGAAGAAATGGATCCGGTTCTACGACCAAAAGCTCAACCGCATGGACGTTGCGCGATGTCTGGCCGAGGCCAACCTGGTAGAGGGCGACCTGCTGCCCATTCTGGCGACGTGGCCCGAAAGCGAGACGGGCGTGCGGTCCAAGGCCCGCATTGCGCTCGCCTGTTTTGAGCTGCTGGCGCCGCTGACCTGGCCGCTCGAAAAGGACGCCGAGACGGCCACGGTCAACCACTACCGCCACCTGCCGGTGCTGCAGCTGGCGCAGGTGGCCTACAAGCGGGCCATTATTCATTTTGACCGCGTGCCCATTCTCGGTGCGGCCGTACGGGTGGCGCTGCCGTCGCTGGCCACCTCGCTGGGCGACCGCTCGCTGCGCGACCACGGCATCCTCAAGCTGGTGCTCTTTTTCCTGCGCAACGTGGCCATGATTGAGCCGCCGGCGGGCGTGGCGTCGGACGAGGCCGACGAGGTGCAGGTTTCGCGCTCGGCCACCATTGACGCCTTTTCGTACCAGGACATTTTTGCCATGCTGCTCACCGTGGCCTCGTGCATGGGTGACGACTTTCGCACCGAGGACACGGCGCTGATGGAAATCATCTTCCACCTGGTTAAGCGTGTCGACACGGCCCAGCTCTTTCTCGACGAGCCGGGGCGGCAAAAGACCAATGCTGACGAGATCACGGCGCTGCTCAAGGAGGAGCAGGCCATGATCCACGCCTCGCACCCGCACCCGCCGACGCGCCACAGCCGTTTCGGCACCACCGTCTGGCTCGACCGCGGCGACGGCAAGATGGCGACCATTTCGGGCCAGGACGCCCTCAGCAGCGGTGCGGCGCGCGAACACCAAATGGACAAGAGCAAAAACTTTCGTCCGCCGCGCCGCGCCCGTCGCCGCACCGACAGGGCCCCCGAACTCAAGGAGCTGGGCGGACCCGTGACGCTGGACGCGCGCGCCAACAAGCAGCTGCGCGCCTTTGTCGAGGACTTTCTCGACGCCGGCTTCAACCCGCTCTTCCAGCACGTGCGCAAGTCCATGGACCGCGAGGCGCCGCACGTCTTGCAGTACCACCGCACGCAGTTTCTCTATCTCGTGGCCTGGTTCTTGGAGGCCGAGCGTGTCCGCCACAAGATGCGCAGCGCCCAGCCCTCGTCGGCATCGCGGTCCGCGGGGGGCGCCGTCGAGGTCAGCAGCTTCAACCTGGTGGCCGGCGTGTTGCACCAGGAAATGTTTGTCTTTATCGGCCGGACGCTCGACCGGGCCTACAGCGAGCGGGACTGGCCCGAGCTGACGGTGGCGATGCGCTGCTTCACGCAGGTGCTGCTGACGGTGCAGAGCATGACCGAGTCGAAACAGGAAGAAGACGAGGAGATTGCCGAAAACATTTTGAGCCGGCTCTTTTACGAAGAATCGACCCACGACGCCATTGCCAACATTATCAAGACCTACAAGGACCAAGGCCTCGAGTACCTGGACGCGTGCACCGAGCTGACGCATACCTACCTGCGCATCCTCGAGGCCTACTCCAAGCAGAATGTCGACCTGCAGGTGCGCTCGCGGCGCCGCGCGCGGACGAAGAAGAAGAAGGCGGCGGCAGCAGCGGCGGCGGGCGTCGATGGAGAGGCGGCGGCGGCGGCCCAGGACGACGGCGACGACGACTCTGACCGGGATGAGGAACAGGCGCAAAAGACGAGCACAGAGCGCAAGTTTGATTTTCAGCGCTTCGCCATGCGGTTTGCCGCCCAGGGCGTGGTCGACACCTTTGTCAAGTTTGTTGGCTACTACCGCGACCTGACCGAAGCCCAGCTGCGGCGGGCACACCGGTTCCTGTACCGCGTGGCCTTTAAGCAGGACATGAGCGTCATGTTGTTCCGCGTCGACATCTTGCGTCTGCTCTACAACATGGTCAAGGGCCCCGAGGCGCTCGACAAGCACAGCGCCGCGTACCGGGACTGGGAGGAGCTGGCCAAGCACCTGTTCCGCAAGTGCGTCAAGAAGGTGGAGGAGCGGCCCGTGCTGCTTATCGAGATGCTCTTTTCCAAGTCGGCCAGCACCGCGCACTTTCTCGAGTATGGGTACGAGAAGCAAACGACGTCGGGCGCGGCCAGTCGGGCGCGGCCGGGCGCAGAGCTCGAGTTCCGCCACACGGTCGAGAGAGATGAGCAAATCGCCATTGCCGTTGGCGCACTGCTCGACAAGAACCAGGCGGGACACATTGACTGGGTCAAGCGGCAGCTGGCCGTGGCCGAGGCGGAGCGGCGGTCCTTTCAGATGCTCGACGTGGCCAGGGCCTCTCTTCCTCCGGCGGAGGGCGATGCGCCTGTTTTGGCGGAGAGCAAAGCTGACATTCCGGCTATCTGTATGTGTTCTGTATTTTTATGTATTTTTTGTATTTTTTGTATTTTTTCTCTTTTCTTTTTTCCTAACACTGCAGTACTCCGCCCCGATGATGACGCCTGCCGCAAGGCCATGTTCAAAAACTCGCATCTGCGTCTTCTCATGAGACTGGTGGGCTTCCAGCGGCTGGTGCCCACGCTGGAAGAAGAGCCGGACTCGACGTGGTGTGTGCCGGACAGCGTGACGGCCGACCAGCTAAAAGAGTCGCTCGAGTTGATCCAAAAAGCCGAGTTCAGTCCGCCCGTCTTTGACAATGACCAGTCGGCCGAGGATCAGCTAAAGCGCAAAGCGGTACCGCGCAAAAAGGCGGCCTACGACGATGAAGGGGACGCAGACGGCGACGGCGATGAGGATATACTGTTTCCTGCGGGCGGGCCGACAGCGCGGAGGGTTGTGGATGGCAAAAAACCGTCGAGACGACGGCGCCGCCCGAGGGGAGAGCTCGACGGAAGCGGCGGCGAGGAACTGGGCGGCCCGACTGAGGAAGAGCTGGACGAGCGTGCACGGCGACGGCGGGCCAAGGAACTGGAAAAGGCGCGGCGTATCAAGAGCGAGCTGTACGTGCACGCGAGCGACGACGAAACCGACGACGAAAAGGATCGCGAGTTTTTTGCGCGCGAAGAGGCGATCCGGCAGCGCGTCCACAAGTCTGTGCTGGAAGAGGCGTCGGCGGCGCTGGCGACGGGGGCCAAACGCAAAAAGGCCGCCATTGTGTTGGACGAGGATGGCGAAGACGACGACGATGATGACGACGAAGACAATGATGACGACAACGACGACAGCGAAAGCGACGCTGCTGCGTCGCCGGCCCGGCGGCAGAAAAAGAGAAAGAAGCCGGCCGTTGCCGAGGACGGGCCCGGACGCCAGGCCCAGAGCAGAAAAGACACGGCCAAAAAGCCGAGACTGGGCCAACAGCCACGGCGGCGCGTTGCCGTGTCGGACGAGGACGAAGAGGCCAGCAGCACTGTGGACGCATCGCTGTCGCCGAGCCCGCTGGCGGCCGGAAAAGCAGCGCCGGTCGATGTGGAGATGACCGACGCCGACGACGGCAACCGTCTGGTCCAGCCAGCAGTCAGCAAGCCGCGGCCTCGAGCACGGTATGGCTTTCTCATCGACAGCGACGACGGAGAGTAGGGGAGTCTGATAAAAAAGCCTACTTATATAGCATAATGGAGCGTGCATCAATTCAACAAATCTAATTCATCTCCTATCATCTCACTGTCTATTCCGTCCATCTATCATCTATCGCTGTCTCCCCATCTCCCCCAAGGCAGCCCTTGTGACCTCGAGCGCTATGACCTCGAGCGTTATGACCTCGAGCGTTATGACCTCGAGCGTTATGACCTCGAGCGTTATGACCTCGACAGCGTCGAGTGTAGCGTGTGCTGCTTCATTAGACAGATGCAGACCAGGCCGATGACGGACAGCACGAGGCCCACCAGCCAGACGCCGCGAAAGGCGTCCATGTAGCTCTGGATGACGCCGTCGTGCCAGCCAGGGGGCAGACGCTGCAGCTCGTCGAGGTCGTCGCAGATGCGAGCAATCTCGGCGGCGGCGCCGGGCAGATGGCCGAAGCGGCTGGCCAGGGCGCCGCGCAGCAGGTTCTGGTAGACGGCGGCAGCGGCAGTGAGACCAACGGTTCCGCCGACGGACCGGAAAGCGTACGTGGCCGACGTGACGACAGCCTGGTGCACCTGGTCGACCGAGGCGATGCAGGCGAGCAGCGTGACGGTCAGCATGGAGCCGTAGCCGGCGCCCGAAAGGAAAAAAGTGGCAAAGGGCACCCAGGCGGGCGAGGTGGCCGAGGAGAGGCCGAGGAGGGCGAGCCCATGGGCGGCGCAAAAGACGACGAGCGCGGTGATGCCGAGGCCCAGGTAGCGGCCGGTGTGGCGCATGACGATGCCGCTGCCGACAGAGCTGACAGAGACGCCGAGCGGCGAGAAGAGCAGACGCAGGCCGGTGTCGGCGGCCGTGTAGCCGCGCACCTGCAGATAGAGCGGCACGTAAAAAGCGGCCATCATGACGGCGGCGGTGCAGACCAAGTTGACGACGCAGGCGGCCAGAATGGTGCGGCTCACGATGAGGCGCACGGGGATAATGGGGTGGACGGCGTGGCGGTCCTCCCAGACGACAAAGGCGACAAAGGCGACGGCCGACAGGGGGAGCGACAGCAGCACGAGGGGGTGCGTCCAGGGCACAATGTTGCCGCCGGCGCTGAAGCCGAGCAGCATCAGGACGAGAAAAGCGACGAGCAGGGCGGCGCCGGTAAAATCGATGCGGGCGAGGCGGGCTCGAGCCGAACCAGGGCGGGCGGGCTCGTCGTTGTCGTCGTCGTCGGCCTCGTCGTCGGCCAGATGCGGCGGCACGCGCACCAGCAGCATGACCAGCACGGCCGACAGCAGCGAGACGGGCACCTGGGCGAAGAAAGCAATGCGCCAGCCGCCGTAGCGCCAGTCGGGAGCCAGGTCTGCCGTCAGGCCGCCGAGCACGCCGCCGAGCATGGCGCCGGAGCCGTAGGCAATGTTGCCAATGCCCTGGATGACGCCGCGGCGACGCAGGGGCACCAGGTCCGAGGCCAAAAACGTGCTAATGGACATGAGCCCGCCGCCGCCTACGCCGGCCACGACGCGGCCGGCCAGCATGGTGGCCGCGTTGCCAGACAGCGCGCAGAGCAGATTTCCGGCGGCAAAGGCGACGTTGCTAAAGACCAGGCCAGGGCCGCGCCCTACCACGTCTGTCACCCGGCCCGACACCGGCTGGCAGGCCGCATTGGCCACCAGGTACGCCGACGCCAGCCACGGCAGCAGACTCAGCGAATGAAACTCGCTGGCAATGCCGGCCGAGAGCGTCGCGATCACGCTGGCGTCGGCCGCGCCCAGAAACACCCCGACGTACGCCGTGCCGAGGATCATAAACAGCCGCGTCGGCGTCTCTTCCACCGTCACGGCCTGCTCTGCACAGCTTGCACCCGCATCGGCGCCATTCACCTTGGTCGGGCCGTGCAAAAGGGGCGTCGTCTCGGCCGCCCGAGACTGTAAATCCTCGTCTGAAGCCATGAATTAAGGCAATGTGTCAACAGCGGCACACCTGTCTCTGTGTCCTTGCTCTCTCAGAGAATGTCCCTGTCCTCTCTCAGAGAATGTCCTTGTCCTCTCTCAAAAACTGGCCCTGTCCTCTCAGAGAATGACCCTGTATTTATGCAAATACAACCGGCGGCACCTCCTTTCAGAGGTGCCCATTTTGGCTGCTTCTTTGTCGCTGACTATTCACATGACCGTTGCTTATGGAGCAGCTTTTGGAAAAGTGGGGCAACCCTGAAGCCGCGGCGAAGAAGCCCCGGATTCAAACGGCCGGCTCACACTAAACGGGGCCGTCATCCCATTGCGGATGAGGATGCAGCCTTTTGCTATGCCATGCCTCAGCCGACGAGTCAAGAGTGGCAGTGTTTCTCAGAGGAGCGCAGACAAGGCTCAGTAAGCTGGTAGCGGGTGGTTGTCGCCACAAGCGCTGTGCCCAGGCAGCTCCCACCCTCTGATTGGCTGGTTGCAGTGCTCAACCGGCCACGACAGGCAGGCAGAATCGTCCAGCAGTTTTCGCCGGCCCCACTCAACATGTGCACTAGACGTTACAAACGCTCGTCGCTGTGGCGGAGCGCCTTATTTTTACATCTAGCCAGATCCGTTTCGCCTAAACGAGGCGTTGCCAAGGGCACAACGCGCGGTCCCGTTGGTGCTTCAGTTTCTTCTCCAGGCATTTGCGTCTAGCTTTGTTGACTTCCCTGGCAGGCCGGAGCTTTTTTGGTTGCACATTCCCACCTCTTCGTATTCTTCGGTCCGAGATCTGTCTTTTCTCATTTGTTTTCTCATTTGTTCTTCTCCTTTTTCTTGGGACGTCGATATTATCGAGTCGATATCAAACGAGACGTTTTGGTAACAAAGAGGAAGTCTCGGCCTTTTCTTGTAGCCAGAAAACACTTCTCTCCGACATTCTTCCTTTCTCTCGGCGGCATCATCCGTGCGACTGTTCTTCCGTCCGTTTGCGTAAACAAACTGCGACAGCTATCAGCGCCCTTCCTCTCCCGCCCCTACCTTTGGAGCCATGTTTGGGGAATTCGAGCTGGACACGGAGAGTGTCCCGCTGTACAAGCTGGTGGTGCACATTTCCCAGATTGTGCTGGTGGCGATAGCCTGGATATTGGAAATCACCGTCTTTCGCGCCGACAAGGCCACCGTCAATGGCCAATGTGGATGGGTTTTTGCCGTGGTACGTTTGCTCTTGGCCCCTCGCCCCGTCGCCGCTCTGGCTAACCATTCCGGCAGTGCTTCTTGACCATCCCGGCATGGATCTACCTGATTGGCGCTCCTCGCTTCCCGCGCACCCGTCGCTTTGCCGAGCCTCACGTCATGGTGGCCATTGACTCGCTCTACACCCTCCTCTGGCTGTCCGCCTTTTCGGCCCAGGCCGCCTACAACTCGGCTGGCAAGTGTGGCACCGGTTGCGGCCGGAGCAAGGGCATTGTGGCCCTGGGCGTTTTTGTCACGTATGTCCTCGTCGTCTCTTGTGTGTCTTGTTGCTTTTTCTGACCGCCAGCCTCTTCTTTGGTCTCTCGACCTTTTTGAGCATCATCACGCTCAAGTTTTACCAGTTCAACGGCCGCCTGCCTGGCTACGACCGCCTCGGCCAAAAGGGCAACGTCCAGGACATTGACCCCGACATGGCCGCCTTTTCCATGGCCCCCCACGACGAAGAGCCATATGCGCGCGTCAACGACAACGACTACGACCACGACATGGAGCACGGCGGCTACGACAGCCACATGGCCAGCCGGCCCGGCGACGACTACCACACCACGGTAAGCAGCAGCTATGGCGGCGCCAGCTCCGTCAGCGGCGGCGGTGGCAGCACCGCCTACTTGGGTGCCGGCAGCCAGGTCGACACGGGCTACGGCGGTGCCGCCAACAGCCTCGTCAGCACTACCGGCTACAGCGGCAGCTACGGCGACCGCAGCCACCTCGGCGCCCACGACAACAACCCTTTTGACGACGGTCGCAGCGCCGTGTCTGCGAGCTCCGCGGCTGGCCATTCGAGCTATGTGTCCAACGAGTATGACGACGGCCGGTCGGGGCGCTACTGAGGGTCGAGGCGATGCTTTTTATGTTTTCAACGTTCAAATTCCAACTACCGAAAGTCAGCCTTTTTGTATGACCAAGGCGGCAGTGGGACGACGTGTTTGCGCCGCAGACATCTCCCTGGCCAACGTCTTGTTTTTCAAATGTTTCTTTTTTTGATTTCAACTTGATGTAAGAGTGGGAGCGGAGCTGGCGTTTTTTCTGTTTCTACCGGGAGGGAATAAGCATTTCGGCGGGGGTTCACCATGTTTGTAACGTTGTTTGAAGCTTTGACGAACTTGAATTACGCTCTTTATGGATTGATGTCCGCGGTGTGCTTTGCGCTGAACAAGAGTGCAGAATCTACATGAAAGCCTGATTTTATCTAGAAAAACTGACAATAGCAACAAGAGTGCGCCGTTTCGCCGGATCAGATGCCGACAAGTGAAAACCAACAAATGCAAAAGATGAAACGACAAGCAAAACCCCCCCCAACCCACTAGGCAGTCTCGACTGCCGCCCCCGGCGCCGGCGTCGTCGCCCAGAAAACGCTCAGCCGCCGCGAGAGGTCTGCCGCCGTGCACTGCATCGGGTTGCGCCGCCGGTCCCGCGCCATGGCCGCCAGCACGTCCTCGTCGTAAGCCGCCGCCGCCGGCGGGCCGTAGTGGTCCACGAGCGCCTGCAGCCACGCCCGCTCGCGCTCGCTCTGGTGGCGCACGTGGCGCGGGCCGACGGGGCGCTGTGCGATTTTCTCGAGCGCCTGCACGACCGAGGACGCAGGGGCCGACTCCTTGACGGCCTCGACCTCGACCTCGTCGTCGTCCTCATCGTCCTCCAGCTCGTTGAGCGCGTCGTTGAGCGGATTCGCCGCCCGCCGCGCGGCCTCGCCGCCGCCGACGAGGCGCACAATGCGGCCGGCGGCGTCGCGCTCGACACGCATCTCGCGCACGGCGGTGTGGCGGTTGAGACTGTCAATGTGAAAGGGGTCTGTCGACGCCGCGCCTGCAGGCTTGCCCTTGCCGGCCGCGCTGCCGAGGCCGCGCTGCGAGAACGCCGCCGAGGCCGCGTCGGCCGCCGCCAGCGCCGCCCGGGTCAGCTCAATGCCGCCCGTGGGCTGGCGCAGGCGGTTCATGAGGCCGAGCCGGCGGTAGTTTTGCACGAGCGTCTGCTTCTTGTCCCTGGCGGTCAGTGAGGAAGACAAAAAGACCAAGAAATGAAATCACCTACCAGTTTTGCGCAATAATGGGATTGCCTGTAGGGTTCACAGGCCGCTTGCGCGAGTTGGGCTGCACCACCCTCGGCCGCGACGACCGGTTCTTTCTCTTTTGACGCACGGAACGGCCCATCTTGCCTACTGTTTTGTCTGGGTTGAGGGTTTGTCCTGGTTTGGTTCGTTTGGTGTTCTTCCCACCAAGATCGCTGTCGCTGCTACCAAGAAAAAAAAGTCGAGAATGTACTAATCTATTCTTGTTATCTTATCTTATATTCACGTGCCGTCAAAGTGTAAATGTGGGTCGTTCGCCCCACCATAGCATCTCAATTTTCCCATTCGAGGTTTTCAAAAGATCAACATTGCGGAAATATCTCGTCGGAAATTCGCAATTAATAACATGGGCTATTCAAAACTTCAAAACGTTGGTATATAAACAGAGCACGTATATGTCATGTAAATCTGATATATTTACAGTAAAACCTCTCTTTGGATAAAGATAGATCTCACCCGCCAAACGTAGAATACCATAAATCTTAACCCATATAACAGCCATAATATCCATCAAAGACAAAAGCAAATACATGACAATCAAAGACAAGAACCGTGTAAAAATACAAATATGCTGTGACACAATCCCAACCCCTGATATCCAGACCTCCTAAACACACAGACCCAAACGCTCGGCCGCCAAGATGAAGCCGAACAAACGAATAAGCAACAAAAAGAATAGAAAACAAGAAGATCAGAAACTCATAGGGGGAGAGTGTGCAGAAAGAAAGACAAAATAGACGCAAGTGGGTAAAAACGTGACATTGAGGGCAGTAAACAGTAAACCAAATCAAAACATAATCCATTCCACGTTAGCACCTTGCCCGCCGATGCACTTTGTCCAGTTAAAAGGGCTGCGGCGTTGCAAAGCGCTGTTCTGGTTGAGGCCGGCAGCATCGTCTTGGAAATCGCCGGCCCAAAGGCGTTCTAGCACGTCCAGCGCAGCCAGATTGTTCATGTAGCCAGAGCGAGACATAATCTCCCGGCATTTTGACCGAATCATGTTTTGCTGCAGCTCGTTGACACATTCACTGCCAGCAACAAAGAGCGGCCACAGGAAAAACTTTT
This sequence comes from Graphilbum ipis-grandicollis, assembly GCA_019925625.1. Lineage (NCBI taxonomy): Eukaryota > Fungi > Ascomycota > Sordariomycetes > Ophiostomatales > Ophiostomataceae > Graphilbum > Graphilbum ipis-grandicollis. The sequence goes on from JADHKH010000045.1 coordinate 50,059, forward strand.
CAGCAGAAGAGTTGGCAGTGAGGCTCTCCGCATAGAAAACGACTTGGCTGACAAGATTGCGGAAGTTGTTGTGCCCGGACGGTGCCTCAGGACTGGCCAACCGTTCAGTGTATAACAGCGCAGCGTATCGGAACGCCTCGGAAAGAGAGCTCAGGTCGCGGATCTGTGCGCTGGTAAGAGGCGTGGGGCTCTGCAGAGAGGCCATAGCCCGCTGGGGGTCGAAATTCCACGATTGGAGAGCAAGACGCGCCGCTTTCCACTCGCGCCAAAAAGAGGAGCGGTGGTCCTCGTAACTTGAGGGGGAAGTCAAGGAAGCTGCCGCTGCCAACACCTCCTCATCCTCCAATGCTGGACCAAAATTGCTGTTCTCGTACCGTGATGTGCCGTAGAGATCAGAGTTGATATGGTGATGCGGGAGCTGCCGCTGGCCACTGAGCTTGTTGAACATGGGGCCTAAAGGCGAGCCAAGGGGAGACTGAGATCGCGAAGAGATGTTGCGAGCCATATTGTTTGTGCTTCCATTGCCCATCATGCTTCCGGCGCCAGTGGCCGAGTTACTCTGAACCGGTCGATTCTGTGACATCAAATTGAGGCGGCCCAGCTTGATGATGGTGCGAAACAGATCGCGGTCACAGCCGACGAGATTCTCAGACCCTTGAGAGAGTAGTTGTGTATCCTGCGGAACACCAAAGAAAGTGGCATTGAGCTGGGCCTCGCGGTCATTTATGCTGGCGGTGATGGCGTCAAAGTAGGTGAAAAGTGTCTCCATCCAAGCACACTCGCGCGAAGGCGGGAAGGGCGAAGCACGGCGGAGACTGAGAATCTTACGGACACCAGCAAAGTGAGTGTGGAAGCGAGCAATGCCAGACTCGGCCATGCGGTAGTGACACAGCAGGAGAATGGTGGCTAAAACCGAGTCATGGCGAGACTTGACTGGGTCATTGAGCTGCTCGTTTAATAGGTGCACGGCCAGGTTGCGGTGCTGATACTCCTCCGCAACAGATTGATCCTCAGGGGCAATGCTTTCATCAGTGGCGTCAGCCACTTCCCTCCGGTGGTGACCAAGACTCAGCTTCCGCTTCATGCGCAAGTTGCATGCGGAAAGAGCGCAGATGGCGTGCTGCAGACTCTGGCTGCCACGAGCCAGTTGCATAATGTGTTCGCGGAACGGGTTGGTCGGGCCGTCGATGAACACCATGGATGGGCACATGGTGTTCTCGTAGTAGTCCATGAAGAATGGCATCTTGGACAGGAGATCGGAACTCAGCGAATGGCTCTGGTTCTGTGTATCGAGCATGGCAGGCCATTGAAAAGAGACAGGCTCAGAGTGTATCTGGGGGGAGGTTTCGCCATCCGCAAAGGAGTTCCAGTACTGATTGCTGGTAGACTGGGCACTCGTACTATACGCATCGATATCGGGAGGGGTGCCTGGGACAAGTTAGTATTTTGGAATATAAGCAAGACGCCCAGTTTCCCTGTTCTTTGTCAACGCACCCATTGATTCGCATTCCTGCAAAAGCTTTGCGCTCAGACGGGCGTCAAAGTTGTCCGGGTGAGATGACAGACTGGAGCCATGCTCAGATGGGGCATAAATCAGGCTCGGGCAGGAGGTCGGAGCCGGGCGCTGCTCAATCATCATGGCAGCCACAGGACTCTGGGGCACAGGTGAGTTGTGGTTTGTAAAGCTGTCGTATACCATGGCAGTCGGGCTGTGCACGAAAACCATTTCCTCGCGCGGAAAAGACTGGCTAATGGGCGACATGTAGTCGACATCGCTCAGAGAGTCAATCGAAGCCGACAGGTGGTGTTCTGGGCCGGACGGATGGTGGCCCATCTTGGAATGCGACTGTTGGTGCATTTGCTGGGCTTGTGAGTGGTGATGGCTGAAAGAGATACCTTCACCCGGCAGGCTGGACGAGTAGGGCGAGAGAGTGCCTGATGGAGAAGCCGAGGCAGCCCAGTTCTGGTGGGCCATGGTGACCGGGACGGAGACGGAGACGGGAAGGGAGCCGGAGGGGACGGTGGCATGGCTGGGCGACATATGCGAAATGTTGTAGGCACCAAAGGAGGAGTTCGGAACAGAGGGCGAGCGCTTAAAGACCAAGTCGGTTTCGTCATGGTAATGGCGGGGCGACACGGAGGCAGCTGCAATCAGAGGGGTGGACATGGAGGCACCCGAAGAGACAGCTGCCAAAGCCTCATGGCTGGCCCAAGACGCGGCCGAAAGGGCGGAGACGGAAGAGGTCGACTCGGTCCTGGCGCGGGCCGGCGACGAAGTGATGGACTTCTTGATGCCGCCGTGGGAGGCACTGGAGCCGGGGTTGACGGGCGGAGACTTGGCAATGGGCAAAGAGAGGCCGCGAAGCTTGCCACGGCTGGCAACGCCGACGCCCCACGTCAGCTGCGTCTTGTAGCCCGAGCACTCGTTACCAACCTCGAGGCATTGCGAGCAGTAGGGTCTTCTCCGGTCACACTTGACGTTGCGCTTGGAGCAGGTGAAGCAATCGTCGGCAGCGCCTCCAGCCGGTGCCCGACGTCTCCGCTTGCGCACGGCAGAGGCAGAGGCAGCCGCGGCAGCCGCTTCAGCCGCCTTGGCTGGTGGATTTGCTTGGAGAGGAGCCGTCATGGCGATGAATGGTGGGGGTGGCGGATCTTGCTGAGAACGAAGAGGGCGAGGTATAGAGAATATGCCTGGCTGGCGGGCTGGGAGAGTAGATCAGAGATGCTGGGCCAGAGCATCAAACAGATAAAGTCGACGACAGGAAACAGACCGTTCCTGATCCAGCATACGCGTTGGAAGAAGAGAAGCGGGAGGACAAAATGTGAGAAGAGGTGAGAGGGAGAAGAGAGACAGAGAGAGAAGGAGAAAAAGAGGAGAAAGAAGAGAGAGGAGAAAGAAGAGCGAGGGAGAAGAGCGAGTAGATACTAAACGAGAAGAAGCGAGAGATATGAAGTGAAGCCGACGAGGCTCGAGAAACAAGCCAAGAATAATTGTCAACTGGAAGAAATTGGCGATGGACGTCAACAGCTACGATTTGTAGAGAAGACGCGGGCAAAAGGGTATTAATATGGCAGGAAGGATGGCCATAGCACGACAACTGCACTGACTTGGTTCGAGAAGCACATCCAAGAAGAGAATGGTGAATAAAAGAGCCCGAAGGGGAAAGCAGAGGGGGTGTCTAGAATAAAGAGCTGAAGACAGGAAACGAGAGAACTGTTGAAAAAGAAGGGCCCCCCAGGAACGGGGAAGCAGGAGTAGGTATGTGCGAGGTTTTAGAGGAAGGCGGTCTTGCACACACACGCAAGATCTTTGGCTTCTGAACAATCGTCGCTGCACATAATGAGAGCTAATAGTACGGCCACCAAAAGGTACAAGCAAGTACAAAGCCGCCATTAGCACGGGGGGAGGGTGCGCTAAGGAGGGGAAGGGATGCACAGGGGTGGGTACGAGGAGGGGTGTGGCTAGCATAGGAGAGGGGTGGTCAGGATAGTGTAAGTGGGAGGAAGAAAATCTTGGCGGGAGATTGACCAGGGGGCTGAGAAAATGGCAAGGGCGACTGGGGTGGTTGATCTGGCACAGCGAAGGCGAACGGCGGCAAAACTAGTATAGGTTGGTCCCCGAAGCCGATTTCTTCGACTAGCAAGTCTGGAAAAAGAAGGAACGATGAGCAGAAGCAGGGTTGCTGAAAACAGCCATAGCATCATTACTAAGTGAAAGTAAAGAAAAGGAAGAGCCTGGGCGTCTTTAGAAGAAAACCAGCCACAAAGTTGGAAGACTCGAGGGTTGAAAACATGGGTAATCGCCGGGCAGCGCGCTAAGTGGGCGGAGCTCCAGCAAACCAAACAACAGGACTGACATCGGAAGACATGTCGGCCACTGGACAGATCATCAGCAGAACGGCCGAGTGGGGCGGAAAGAGGCAGAGGGCTTCTGTGCACTGTCTCTTGCCGTTATTTGTTTGTGATTCTGCGCTGGCGGTGGAAGGAGCCATGGGGCGACTGGGTGGAAGGCGGCAAGAGCGACCGGGGGCAGGCCCTCGTTAGCGCAGTTGCAAGAGAAGGCCCGTAAACCGACGTTTTTAGAGCTCGTATGGCCGACAATTTTTCTATTCTAGTTGAGACCTATTTCTTTACACTACGCTATTATGTCTTTGTTCTGAATGAGAGAAGAAGCCCCGGGCTGTGCGAACGAAGGCACTTACACGTGTGAGAAGCTGCCGCGGGACGTCCACGGCTTGTTCATGCGGCGAAGACGTGGTGGAAGGCAGGCCCGTCGCGTGGGAGACGGCTGTATAACGGGGCATGGCCCCAAGGCTTTGTTTGTGGCCTGGCTCGTGCAATGCGAGCCACGGTTTCTGCTCGTTAGCGGGCTGTGGACTCGGAGTGTTTACCCTTGGCTCCGACGGAGATGCCGTCGTGTTTGAGACAACACTGCCCCCAGAAAGGCCGACGAAAGAGTAAAAATACATTGACACAAATATCCACAAATATAAATATCGCGAAGAGAACAGACAGCACAGACGCCGGGCCTGGAAGCCACGCGAGAATGGGCCGAAGCCAGCAGGCCGTGTTGGATTGCAGGAGATGGGCAGGCTTGACCTCAGCGCCAGTGCCTGCCTGCGTGCCGTCTTTTCTCCGTCCAGCGGATATCACGATTGTGCATGCTGGAGCCGCACAGATCACCGGCCCCCGTGAAGCCCTGATCCATCGATCTGGTAGGGCTTCTGCTGGCTTGGTTGTACGGGTACTTGCATACCTGTTGTGCGGGCGCTGTGCAACAAAGCAGACAAGCAGAGGTCAAGCAAGGTGTGGTCGGCAGTCTGGCATGACGAGATGGATATCCTTACTGACCATACAAGCATAGCGGCCGTTGACCGTCCGTCGACCGTTGCAATGTGACGACACTAGCACGCTTGCCAAGACATCAACACTCATCCGGCCGCTGACCTCAGTTCCTGCACCCCTCTCGGGCCAAAGCTATCCAGGCTGTGGAGGCCGGGTGGTCAGACCGGCGAAGAGCGGACAAAGGCGGGTGGCCGAGGATAACCACGGAAGAGAAAAGAAAGGGCAGCAAACCGGCAGCAGTGCGTGGGGGCAATTCAAGTCCGCAGTCCTCTCTGGCTCCTGTGGTTGGTTGCCTTTGCCTTACGGGCCCGAATCTGCGCATAAAGTGTGGCCTGTTTTGCATAGCGAATCCTCCTCGAACGAGCACGACTGGCCTTGCTTGTTCATCCCATCCAAGATGGCATGGGCCACTCTGAAGCGCTGGACTGGCTGGTCTTGATCCCTCGCGCTTGCTATACGAGCCCAAACTACGCTGGTCCCATAGTCGATCCCACTCACATGCTTTATCGAGACGGAAATGGGAGCTTTTTGGACAAGCAACCATTCGGGCATAGTTTCGTTTGTGCTTTGCGGCTTCTCGCAAGCAGTATAGCACGTACATCAAAGATCGGCTGCGCAGGTGCTGGAATGTGTGACAGATGCACAGATGCATAGCTGTCTTAATGTTTTCTACGCAGGCTTCTACTCGGCTTCGATCTGCAAATCGTCTACTGCTAGCACAGAAGCAGTCAACGCAAAAAGCAAAGCATAACCCCCCTTCCCCTCTCTCCAGCCTGGGCGCTAGCAACTCTTGCTCTGGCTTTGCCTAACCCCTCTTTTCTTTGGTGGCAGTCGGTTACCGCCGAAGAGAGAAGCAGAGGTGCCGCCGCTACTAAAAGTACGGAGTACGGAGTATCGGAGTGGTCTGGACGGTAAAGCCCATACAAATTTGGGGCCCGACATTTGCACACTTTGCCCCTCCGTCGCATTCTGGTCGTCCCTTGGCAGTGGAATTTGTCACGAGAGAGCACGGAAGATAAGGAACGAGATAGGATGCAGAGAAGAGAGAGGTCTCCCCCGCTGTTTCAACCTTGCTCACCGCCGTTCTTGTTTTTATATTATGTTTTTTCCATCTGGACAGAATAAGCGCACAGAAGCAACGCCAATAAAACAGCCGATGATTTCTGTACGAAAATATGCGACGTCGACAGGGCACTAGGAAGGATAGTCAAAGTGGACAAAAAAGACTGCACAGCGCAATCGCATTCACAAAGCCATGGTACAAATGCCACCATAGTGGCACTAGGGAACAGCAAACGAGGGGCTTAGCCGTATACGACGTAGAGAGGTACAAGGTAAAAAAGGTTGAAGCTTGATTCCCCTCTTTCCCCAATTCTGTCTTTGCTAGCAGTGTACAAAGTACCACAAACTATGATGCACGATGCAGGTTTGATGAGGCTTGGATTGCATCAACGAGGGGCAAAGCACACCAGCAGCCTTCCGGTGGCATTCACTGGTCTTTTATGATGGAGCGTTCCACCTCAACCAGAATGCAGCTGTCTCGCTTGCGGGTGTCGGTTGAACTGCATCGATAGCTTTGTTTTCTCTCCAGTTGCACGTCGTACTGTAGCTTTCCACTCGGCTATGTAAACTGGCTTGTTGGTGCATTTCATCGTCAATGCAATAGAGGGAATACGAGCAGACTACCGGTGTGAAGGGGACGATGAAGACGAAACGATTAGACATCCCAACCGTTCTGTTCCTGGTATCCCGCTTTCCTCCAGCATATGCACCTTTGATTGTGTATAAACCTAGTGCCTATCTCTACTTTCTCTATTGATTTCTAGCTCTAGTCCCTTTGCTCGCCTCTATTCGCGTACATGTCGACATCCAAGTGTCCTTCCCCTTTCGCTTATAACTCCGTTCGCTTACTTTCCGCGTTGGCAAGCGCCTCAAGGCCGGCGCGTCGGCTGGCCAGGGCGCCTTCACATGAAGTCAAATAGAGACAGTCTCGAAAAGGCACGGCAGCTTTCTACTCTTGGGCTCTGATGCAGAGAAGAATCCGGTTAAGCCCATGCCGATCTATCCAGTATCTCCACTCCACCCGGCAGAATGAACAGACAAGGAAAAAAGCATCAACAGCCCAGAAGGAAGGATTAATCTTAAACCTGTGCCGCCATATCTCCGCGATGCCACAGTTGGGCAGTTCAACGTCTTGGCCTACTCGATGCAGTGCACTATTAGCTCTACCCGCAAGACACCGTCGCGAACTGCCTTTAGCTCGAAAAACTAAGGCAAAAGCCCTGTCCATGATCAAAAGGAGAAGGTCCGTAAGAGCAGACACGAAGAGAAAGCTGGCCTTTCCTTTTGATTGCTTTCGTCCCTTTCCGCCGTCTTCCGCCTCACGCCATCATGGCATCTGTCGCAGATCAGGCAAGAAGACGGCTGTGTCAGTTGCACATGGCCCTGGGTCATCCAAGCGCCCGTCCTCTTGGACCCTGGAGAGAGTGCACAAGGAAACCAAAAAGGAACAAAAAGAGGCGCACTCCGCGATGCTACAGTATTAAGTAGTGGGTATTTTGTTGTGTATTCGCCATGTCGTATTTCCCGTACCCGTCGGCGCGGAGTAGAAAACGGTCGGCTCTTTTTGAGTTTATTTGCATTTTTCCATGGCTCCTCTGTTCCCTTATCTGCTCGCCTGCTCGTCGTTGTCTAGACCCATCCAAGTCCGAACACGAATATGGAAAATAGGCGTTTGGTGCATGTTCTGGGGTCGGCCAAACGAAGCTAAACTGGGCTGTTCGTATTGTGACGAGCAGCGCACGGGGATGGCAGTTGGGCAAATGGTGTAGGGCAACGAGAAATGGAGCAGAAAGAGGCCAAGAAAAAGGAGCCAATCGAGGGTGGTCAAAAGTACTGACGGTAGTGTGATGTAAGCATCGTTCCTACACTACACCGATGCTGAATTCGGCCAGCAGAACACGAATAATAATAAAGCGATAAAAACGAATAAAAGACATTATGCAAAGCCTGGGGCACCAGCTTGGCCAAGGCGTCGCGGGCTGCGTCGGATTCCGGGATCTGTTGCGGCGCTATGGGGAGGGGCCGCTGTGAGGTGCCGAAGAGGCGGGTGTGCCCATCGGTTTAGGCCTGGAGCGCCCTATAAAGCTCACTGCGCCCGTGGCCGATTTCCGTCGGGTGTACACCGGAAGCCATCGGTTTCCAGAAGAAGTCTGTTTTCTTCCTTTTCTCTTGGCTCGCACTAATCAGGGGAGGGGTGTGACCCCACCATGGTGCCCCACTCCGGTTCTTCGTCTTTGCCGTCGTCTGTTTTTTGCTTGTACACTAGTGTACTAGCATGTACACTACACTACTTGTGGTTTTACATTACCTACTAGTCTACGGGATTCGCACTTGCGTTTTTAACTTTCCAGTTTGTACGCTACCCCAGTGTATGCTGCATTCGCTCAGGACTGTGGGGGCCGCTCTTCTTTACTCTTGTTTGTCATCCTCTCGTCGCCAAACTATCGTGCACCGTTGATTTGACCTCTTTTTCGCCTACTCCGTACACTTGCAGCAACTTGGCGCAAATCTAAAGGTCATGACGCCCGTTTAGCGTGCTTTGTGTTTCTTCTCTGCTTCGATATTGTTTCTAGTCTGGAAAAAGCACACACGGGCTGGTATCTTGGCCCCCCTCCCTCTCCCCCACACACCAGCTTCTTATTCTGCTTCCTGCCTGGCCCGGAATCAAGAAAAAGACCAAGCTTTCAAAAGACAATCCAGGCACCAGCAAGGGATGGTGGTGTCCTCCTTTTCGCCATGGTAGCAGTCAAAGGAATGATCGTCGATGAGACGGCAGTGTGGCAAGCTCAAGGCTGGAATAAGCTAGAGAATCCTCTTTGGAACTACAGAGTAAAGTGTGGCTGAATAGACCCAGATGTATCGGAGTGTTTTGATTATCACGATCAACACAAAAGGTTAACCCAAAGAAACAAGACTAGCTCGGCAGAGGACTATTACAGACTGTTTGCCGTGGTGTTCTCCGTTTTGTCTGATAGAGACTGGGTTCCCTGCATCTGCAGGTCGTTGGCAGACGTATATTCGGGATAACAAGGCTATAGTGCGCACAGAAGCTCGCTCGCTTCCCTTCCTGGCAGTTGGATAACTCTCGATATCTCTCACACACGGACAGTGGTCCCTAATATCGGGGCGGTATCAAAGAGAAGACCTCTGAACAAGAGGGGCATTTTGCTTCTCGCCAAGTCCCGAGCCGTGCCAAGTCTGGGAAGCGGTTACCCTGTATCCCACATACTCTGTACTTTTGCGGATGCCCTAGGAAGGGTGTGTCGATATCCAGAGCACGGCCATGCTAGTCTGGACAAAGACAGGCTATGTAAGCGGTTAAGGAAGGGGATCACGGACCACACAATGAGGATACTGTAGAGCGAATGGGTTTAGGAAGAAGGCATGACGGAAGAGAACAAAGCTGTGTATCATTGGCGCGCCCTTGTCGGCCTTGTGGGACCCATCAGAGGAGGAGACGGTCCAGGGTGTTTGCTGGGAAGTGGAGAGAGACAGAGAAAAGCGGGAAGAGTGTGGGAGACATTGTTGAGCAGAGAAGAGACAGGTCAAGATGTGTGCAGGAGGAAAGCTGTGCACCCGCCCAACCCGTAAGGAAGCCTTGAACAGCCGAGAGTGTCAACCCATCTTTGTCAATGGGCCGTCACCAAGGCCGGATGGCATGGCCGCCGGTCGTCGACAGAGTATAAGCATTGCTCGCCGTGGAGGATGCATCGCGTTTGCCCAGCCTATGCTTACTGATAGCTCCCCATCAGGTTCGTCTCCGATGCAGGTCCAAGCTCTCCTTCGACATGCTTTTGCTTTCCGCCTCGCCTGGCTAGTAGCAACGGTAACGATGTCTTCCCCCCCCCTCTTGCTCCTCCCGAACTGTTTCATTCCGCTCTTCACAAGCCGAGGATACCGTAACAGCGAGACGGCCTCGGCACCACAATACGAGCCCCATGGTCTTTCTCCCCGGGTGCCCCTCTTTCTTCTCCTCTCAGATATCTCGGACGGGCCACTATCAAATGGACTAGCCATCACGGCTGTGCAGTAGTGTCGTTTTATCAAAGTCGACGAGGAGGTGAGAGGTGGCCCGTGGGGGGGGAGGAGAGAGGGCATACAAGGCCAGCATCTGGCTTCGGAACCTTTTCTTTGCTCTCACCAGGGCCGGAGACATTATTGCTCTCACCAGGACCGGGGACATACGGGTCAGACGGGCGGGCTGAGACGTGGAGGGAAGCCATGGTCGACGCTGATGCTTCGGGCATAGGTGAGAGGCTGTGAATGGACAGTGAGTCGAGTAAAGAGTAAGTACACTACCTCTGTGCCTGGGCGCTACGACAAACTAGTTGGCTGTGAAATTGCACCAGAGGAAAAACCAATCAACGGGGGCGGGATGAGAAGGGCGACTATTCCGCTCCTGTTTGTGCGCTTTGTTGGAGCAAAAGGTGATTCGAAGCGCTAGAAGGCCCGGAGAAGCCTGCATGGAAGGCCCTGTAAAATGCCCCTCTTCTAGCGCATTGATAGTGCGCTCTGGTACTCCAAGTACCTTTTTCTCTTTCCGCCACCACCTCTTCTAGCCATTCCAGTGCGGGCATAGTTACACTGCACTAATCTGCTAGCAGCCATGGAAGAGCCGAAAAAAAACCCTCGCTAGCTATTAAATCAACAGCAAGGTCGTATGTTGGCTACGGAGAAATTATGAGCCCACGATGCGTTTATCGTCGTGCTCTGCGTGCAAGAATGCTATCTGAGGCTGATATTCGATGTTCTCCTATGCAAGACTCTAACACTTCACAGCGGATACGTAATGGCTTTTTTGACGTAGTAATACATCTGTATCTACAACGAATATGCATTCTTCGTACGACATAATTTTGCACTAAGGATTTAACTCGCGGTGGAGAGCAGCCCCTTGACGGTTGCGCTCTGGCGCTGATTGGCTGCTAGAGACTGATACCCCCACCCCTCCCCTGTGCCACCTCACACCCTTCCCCTACACTACTGCTTTTAGCTGTTTATCATAGACACCAGTCTAGGGCATCACAATCCCACCAGACAGCAAGCATCAGTCGTTCTGCCGTCCCACTTTGCCGTGTAGCTAGCGGGCGGTACCCAGAAGATGGATAATGGTTTTATTACAGTGAATACACTATCTGGGACTCTGGAGCAGACGGAAGCATCGTTGCGTAGAGTAAAATAAGCGACGTAAAGGCGTGCATAAGGAAGTGTATATATACCGTTAGCGATGACACAAAGACGGATTGCCAGCAGAATCCCAGTCGAGGGCGAGAAAGTGGCGGTGGAAATGGCCAAGATAGGCTTCTGGCTAGTCCAAAGGACGCAGGAGGGGGTGGGACGGTGCTGCGGGACTTGCAGTGCAGTCGACTTCGTACGAGAGATGGCCGCATGCAGGAGCCATGTCAGAAAGCCAAAAAGACATGACGAGACGGTGCCAGTACGCGTTTTGGGCAGAAACAGAGGCAGAGACACGGCCGTTTCACGCTTTTCCGCCGCCATTGTCGCCATTGTCTCATGGGCAAAAAAAGTTTTCCACCCGGTGTCGATGGGTCGACAATGGAGACAGAAAACAGGGAGATCGTCGCGCTTGTTTGGGGGTCTTTATCAACATATAATATCTTTTCATCTCATTATCATAACCGCTTTGTTTGCAGAAACTTCGTAAACCGCAGGAAGCCGCGTCTAGGCCGAGTGCATCGGCATTAGTCCTAATGCGGGATAGCTTTCGGGTTTTAGCGGCCCTGGTTGTTCCCTTTTTACTTTGCAGAAAAGCGCTTCTAATCGGTGCAGCCGCCTTTCTTGCCACTGCTACGTAGACCGCGCCTTCAGACCGCGCACCCCGAGTCGTTCTGCGGTGAGAGAAAAGGATGAATGGTAGAGACGGAAATCAGAGGCAAAGCTGCGGCAAGGAAGAGGCGGGGGATATAGCCGGGAAAGCCTGAATCACCACAATGGAAATGAAAAAGGAGAGCCCCGAAATACAGACCAATCCCGAGACGGGCTTGGGACGCCAAACGGCCCTTGAACCGCCACCCATGCCCGTGCTTGCCAGGACGCCATGCAAATCATGCCGGCTGAGGCTTCCTTTCCTTTTTCTGTCAGGCTGAAGTCAAGCATCCCCTCCTTCTCCCATGTGTTTAAGCGTTGTGGGAGGCGGAAGTGGATTGTGCGTGCCATTGTTTGCTTCACCGACGAGTGCCGGTCGGGCCTTTCTGGCTTGTGTTTTATTGTGGCTGAAATGACTGCTCATGCTTCTAGAAATTGGCCTTGTTGCGCAGTGGCCCCTATTCTTCTCCTGTCTGTCTCTCCCTCTTGCCTTTGGCCCCCTTTGCCACGGCCAAATCAGGGCGCAAAACGTGGCAGATCACCAAGCCGTTCGGCCGTGTGAATCCTCTGCCTTCTCGCCGTCGTGCTGCTGGCACACTTTTGCCCGGAAAAACCAATGCTTTGACGTCACCCACTCACAGTGCAACTGACACTTTGCATTCTCGCAAATCAGTTGGCTATCCTGGCAGCGCTGGCAAGGGTAAGCAAGGGCAGGCCCATGGAACGTTACAGTGCTACCATATGTGTACTTGCATGTACCTGATGGAGAATCACAAGTATAGTACTTTTGATGGAAGCAGTCTGTTCTGCTTCTCCGTCTGTAGCAGCAGGCCTACGGCTACGGCTACTGTCCCACCTTTTTGTTTCTACCACCAGAGTGAGCCACTTCCACCGCTTAAGCCCAGTCCGCCCAGCGCGGCTCTGGAGAAAAAGACCGAGTTGATCCCCAACGTCTGTTGTCAACGGCCGTCCACAGCCAAGCTCTTTTTAAAATTCAATCCATCAGCGCTTCCGCAGGGATATTTGATTTTCGAGTTGATCTTGTGGCGTCAAACTGCTGCGGAAAGGAAAGACGAAAAGAACCGGCACGGCGGATTGCGTCGTCTGCGGCCCGAAGGATGCTCTTCGGGGTAATTTCACTGGTGTGCATCTCAGGCCGTGCATCTTTCTTGTCCTCGCCGTTTGCAGTGCCTTGGTGGCGGTACCCGACGGGCCTGCAACGCTGCTGTGCCTCTTGTCTTTTGTGCCGGCGGTCGGTTCCGGATGATCTCTCGATCAAAGGCCCCCCCTTGTTTTTCCTGTTGCTCTGTCTCAGTAAGTGGAGCACCATGGGCAGAGATGCCGGGGAAAGGGAAGAAGAAAAAGAAGGCCAATGGCCGTTGTCACCTACATCCCATGGTTGGACGCTTCCTGCACGGCTCTTCCGGGGCACTGCTCGAATAAAGTTTCCGAAAGAGGGGGCCGCTTGCGGACAAGTTTGACTTTGTGGCCCATCTTCGTTTCCCGGTATCCTCTCTGGGATTCTGGACTGGGCCCAGCACGCATCTCGTTGGCATTCGTGTCAAAATCATGTTGAGAAATAACAGAAAGAAGAAGTTGCCGGCATGGCTTTTTCTTCTGCAGACCGAGCTTCCATGCCGAGCAGCATGTGATAATAGCCAAAACGTCTCTCCTGGCTACGGCTACACCCCCCTTCCTCTTGCTGCTGCTGCTACGGCCGCCATGTCGCTGTCATTGTTATCACAATGGCAAGTTGTCACAAGTTTCGAGTGTTACCGCTGTCATTGCTATAGCTTCCCAACTAACTGCCACCATGGGTGGGGACCGTAGAATCTTCTTCTGCTGCTTCTCTGTCCCAGGGGCTACTATAACAGGTCGAGCTATCACAGCCTTATCCGAAATGGCAGTCAGTCAAGATGCAGCTTTACGCTAGCCATTGTCATGCAGCAGCTGCTGTTTCTTGCATTGCCCCCTTCTCTGCTGCAACCCCTACCAGGCAGGGGGGGTGAAGTTCCGAAAACCCTCCTAATGCAACTCTGCTCCCTCCCTCCTTTTCTCCTCGCTGCCATGGTTGGCGTTGTCCTGATTCAGAGTAGCACGTTCTGCGGCCGGCTCTAGAAGAATGACACTGGGCGGCTTTCACGGCGGAATACGACGTCTCCCGATCACCAGGCAGCTCCAAGCTTCATGCGCCGTTCCTTAGGGCATCCTTGGGGGCCTCCATGAAGAGAAGGGGGGTACGCTGGTGTTCGTGGAGGATTGGCGACGATGTTACTATCTTGTTCAGGTACAACTTCTCGGAGCGACCGTCAGTCCGTTCTATGTGAATCCAGACCGGCTTGGCTATATGGAGTGTCGAATATGCTTGACAGACGACCTTGCGTAGTGCACACGCGTGGGTTCAAACTTTTCATTGGACGAGGGCTCGGGAAAGGCATATATGCCATCGACGGACGTTTGTATCACTAGGTATTGCCCGTGTGGACGTTCCTGTTGAGAGATTTGTTGTCAATGGATCGAGGACCACACATAAGAGAACATCGGCATCGCCGGGTTGTTATCTATAAATTCGTATTGCAGACCGAGCGCAAAGAACCAGCTAGACACTCCAGATCAAGTCCATAGCTATTTACGTGTATGGCTGGGCCATTCCTGTCTTGTCCATCTTACGGGGAGAGCATCTATCGATGACATGTCTGGCCATGTTCCGATGTAGCCTAGCAATCTGTTTGAATTCGATCTGATGCATGGTTGTATCATGTCGAAAGCCCAGTGTCTTGCCAGACCAAAATCAATGCCATGGTCTTGGAAGTCTGAAAGTTATTCAATCGCGGTGAATAAAGCTGAATGTAAGTGCAGGGGCAGTCTACATTACAGTGAAAGACACAAAGTACAGAAAAAACATTTTCTTGACTTTGATTCTCAATATACAGCATTAGTAAAAGTGCCATTGGCAGCGCGGGAAAATTTATGGACAAATTGTGCAAAAGTGAAGCTTCATCGTCGTGGCAAGGCTGCATGTCACGTGCACCACACACCAACATTCCAGGACTGTATGTGATGTGTGTAATTGTATATATGTAATTTTTTAGGTTCCCCAAAAGTTTTTTTTAGCTGGCTCTTCAGTATGTCCTTTCAGACAATTTGTATTGTAGCCAAGTGTCTGTCGATGTGGATGTGCTTGAATATTTCGTACACGTATCAACGCATTTGGCAAAATATAAAGGAAATGGATACCGGAAAAGTCCCGGTAAAAATTTACGTTCACAATTTACAATTTTGATTCAAGAAGAATACAATATCAATTTGCAGCGTGTGCAGCGTTTGCAAAAAGAGTGCCAAATGGCAAAAGTTTAGGTCCTGCCCGGAATCGAACCGGGGCTACTGGAAAGTGAGTGAGGAAATCAGAATCCAATGTCCTAACCGCTAGACTACAGGACCCTGTTGATTGGTTTTCGATGCCGTACTTTATGCTTGAATAGCAAATTTCATACGGCTGTGATATGAAGTTTATCAAGCTGGCCTTTGAAAGATTATTCGTCGGGATGTGACTGTCAGTATCCTATCAATACAATAGTGCCCCATAGGTTTATCAAAGGCGTTCTTTTTATAATGTTTTCGATATGAGGCCGAGAAGAAAAAAGTATATCATTTAGATTGAGATTACTTTCTCAAATGGAAGATAAGAGAGTTATCCTGAATGATGTTTTGAGTTATACCATGACATGTTTTCAAATTAGCACTTAAACAATATGTCTTGCTAATCGTGCTTTGTATATCTAATTAAAATGGATAGCATCTTTGTGATAAATGAGTTCCATCAAAATCCGTTGAAATATAAAGCAAAACCCGATGCCATCCGCCAATTCTAGCTATCTACTTGATACAATTGAGCACATGAGCAAGTATCTGTCACTCACTGAAGAACTCCATTCACGTTTGAATAGCCACGACAAACGCTTGTCTCATGAGTCATATTTGCCGCAAAAGACGCGTTACAATATGAGCAGACCAGGATTCAAGCGTGAGCAGGATTGTCTCTCTATGCATCCGCAATGGCCTTGATGTATGAGTGGATAAACATGATATCGCAGTCCAGATGGCCAAGTGAGAGAAACACGAAAGGATAAATGTAAATTTTTGAAAAATGCGTAACAGACATGGCTTCTGTCTTTTGGCCCAGCTATGCCGGTCTAGTAGTCATTGGATCTACTATGCAGGCAAGACACGGCCATGATGGACTACATGGAGAGAAGAACTTCATTGATACGCGAGAAAAGCTGGGCAAAAACATAACGATGATTCATTGGTATCTTTCTATACAGACAGCACCGGCCGGCGCGGCCGCGGAAATGCATCTCCAATTCCGACTATGCACGCACCCTGCCTTCTCCTCTCATCTCCCCTTCTCATCTGTCCGCTCCTATGCCTTGGCGCCGAGCGCTTCGACAATGTGCTTCTCCAGCGCTTCGGGCTTGGTGGTGCTAGCCCAGCGCTCAATGACCTTGCCGTCGCGGCCAATGAGAAACTTTTCAAAGTTCCACTTGATCATCTTGAGGCCCAGCAGGCCAGACTTGCTCTCCTTGAGCCACTTGTACAGCGGGCTGGCGTTGTCGCCGTTGACGTCGATCTTGCCCATGATGGGGAAGGTGACGCCAAAGTTGAGGCGGCAAAAGTTTTGAATGTCGTCGTTGCTGCCGGGCTCCTGGCCGCCAAACTGGTTGCAGGGGAAGCCGAGGATCTCAAAGTCCTCGCCGTACTTTGCGCGTATGGTCTGGTAGAGCTTCTCGAGGCCATCATACTGGGGCGTGAAGCCGCACTTGGAGGCAGTGTTGACAATCAGGACGACCTTGCCCTTGAACTTGTCCAGGGGGAACTCCTCGCCCTTCTCTGCCATTGTTAGCGCGAAACAAAAGACAAATGTGAAAAGTATAGTGAAAAGAAAAATAAGACGGGTGGGAAAGGCTGAATCAACGTACTGTCGAGCGGCTTGAAATCGTAGAGCGTAGTCATGGTGATGGTGGTGTGCTTGTTTGTAGCAGGCGAATAATCTTGTGAGCAGTGGTTGAGAGACTGGCGAGGAGGGGTTTGTCCCGGATAGACGTCGCAATATATAACAAGACAAAGCTTCCCAAAAGGTAAAAGACGCTAAAACGATTGGCTCTCCGGTGTGGCAAGCCAGACGCATGACAAATCTTGCCGGGAGCCTGCCATACACTACACCACAGGCTAAGAAAGTACGGCTTGGGGCGGCTTCCAGATGGGTCGGGGAGAGGTATTGTACGTGATCGGGGCCGATCGGTCCTACCTATTCCAGCAATGCTCGGCGCAACTGCCTCGTTTATGCAGCCATGTGTCTGGCGATCTGGGAGTTGTGCACGGCGAAATAAGAGTTATGCACGGGATAGAACAAGTTGGCATCCGTTTCATAATGGCAGGGATCAAGGCAGAGCCTGTTTTTGGCAGATTTCACCGATGCAACGGGCCGCCTTGTACGCATGGCTGGCACGCACAAAAGCCACGGGACCGGCACATCCGACCGTGGACGGCCGGGAGCCAGGCCGCAACAAAAGGTTGGCCAACAGGAAGCCTCGGCAGATTGTGACTGTTCTTCTTTGCGGCCAAAATGCACTGATGCTGACGTGACGGCAAAAAGGAAAAAAGACTCGCTGCAGCAGTTCTCCCGACCGTGGCCCACTAGTCCGAATCGGGACTAACGGGAATGCCATGTTTAGGCCCCCACCGCTGCAGAGGACCTGGACGGCGGCCCTGCCCAGGCAAACGGGCCAGAAATTGCTCCGCAGGCCGTGCTCCGGGATTCCGTGCAAGGCAACGACCCCACCTATTTTGCTTCGTACGAGGTATTTGAGTTTCGGGGTTTCGCTAGGGTGTTTCTACATTTGTATTATTTGTCATGATCTTTTTTACCGCATTTCGCCTTCATTCACGTCGTAGTGCAGCCCGGAGAATGGCGCTATGAAAGAAGGAAATAGGCTGAGCGCTGGATGAATGGAATTGCCTCGTATGTCAGCAGTGATGACGTATTTGCTGACTTGAGCTGCACCCCGGCTTGTCTTTGACTGCTATCTTATCTAGCCCCACTATCATACACATTCCAGGCCTCTCGAAAAAGGACCCCCCGTCGTCGCCTGGGAGCACCCGGCAAGGCTGCAGTGCCGTGTTTCTGGATTCCAAATATCCCGAAACGGAAACACGTTGAACAAGGCAGCGTTTGCCATGGCTGACGTGGCCGGCAGCCAGCCGAGGCACATTGTCATTGTGGGTATGGCCTTTCTCTCTGTTCTCTCCTCTCCGTCTCCCTCTCCGTCTCTCCCTCTCCGCCTCTCCCTCTCCGTCTCTCCCTCTCCGTCTCTCCCCCCTCTTCGTCGCTTCCTCTCTCCCTCTCTTCGGCAGCTAACCATGCAGGCGGCGGTGTCATTGGAGCTACGACGGCCTACTTTCTGACGCGCCATCCCAAGTACGACCGCCGCCTCGTTCGCATCACTCTGCTCGAGGCCAGCTCCGTGGCGGCCGGCGCCTCGGGCAAGGCCGGCGGCCTGCTGGGGCTGTGGGCCTACCCGCAGGAGCTGGTGCCGCTGTCGTACCGGCTGCACCGCGAGCTGGCCCAGGAGCACGGCGGCAGTCAGCGCTGGGGCTACCGGCGTCTCGGGTGCGGCCACGTGCAGGCGACGGTGCGGTACAGCGACCTGGCGAGGCGGGCGGAGGAGGCCAACGTGGTCAAGGCAGGCCAAGGCGGGGCGGAGAAGACGACCGGGACAAAGCCGGCGACAGCATCGCCGCCACCGCCCCAGAAAGAATGGGAGAGGCTGCCCAAGCAAGACGAACAGGCCGCGAGCCTGTTGACGCCCTCGCCGCTGCCGGCCGACCTCGACTGGATCGATCGGGGCGTGGCCGAGTCCTACGAGCAAATGGGCCTGCCGGGCGCACACGAGACGGCCCAGGTGCACCCGTTCCATTTCACAACGTCCATGGTGGCCCTCGCCGAGGAGCGGGGGTTGCAGGTACGCCTGGGCGCCAAGGTGACCAAGATTGTCGTCGACCAAGGCCAAGATGCCGTGCAGGCCGTGGAGTACGAGGACCGGAAGGCCGGCCATGGAGCAGAAAGCGCCACGCTGCGTCTCGACGACGTGACCGATGTCGTGGTGGCGGCCGGGCCCTGGACCGGCGTGGTGCTGCCGCGGACCAAGATTGAGGGCCTGCGGGCGCACAGCGTGGTGTGGGCGGCCGACGTGGCGGCCTATGCCGTTTTTACCGACATTAGCCTGCCGACCGACTATGTGCCGGAGCACCGGCGGCAGGCGGGAGAGCGACGGCGGCGGCACCGCGGCCGCGTGGACCCGGAGATTTATGCGCGGCCGTTTGGCGAGGTCTACGCGTGCGGCGAGCCCGACGCGAGCGTGCCGCTGCCGACGACGGCCGACCAGGTGGCCTGCGACGAGGCGCAGTGTGCCGACATGGTGGCGTACGTTGGCACGATCAGCACGCAGCTGGCGGCGGCGCCGGTCAAGGCGAGGCAGGCGTGCTACCTGCCGCGACACATGCGCTTTGGTAGCGAGCGCGGACCGCTAATGGGGCCGACACACACGCGCGGGCTCTGGGTGGCGTCGGGCCACACCTGTTGGGGCATACAAAACGGGCCGGCAACGGGCTGCCTGATGGCGGAGATGCTGCTGGAGGGCGAAGCGACAAGCGCCGACGTTTCCAAGTTTGACCCGCGGGTGTACAGAATATGAACCAGAACGCATTTCAGCTGTCGCACATTGACAGGACGAGATGATGCACCATAGTCCATTCCCTCTGGCAACGGGGATACGTTGGCCCCTTCTATATAGATTAAAAACGAACAGATTTTGACAACGCCAAAGATGATCAGACCAAAGACAAGGAATAGGAAAGCCGGCCGGCTTAGAGAGAATTCTCCAGCTCCATGACCTCGCTGATGCCGTCCTTGATGGCGGCCACGCGCGCCTCGTTGATGCGCGGCACCGGGCGGCGCGGGAAGCCGCCGTAGCCAAAGTAGGTCTGGAGAGCCTGCTTTGTGCCGGGGATGGAGGCCTTTGTGAGGAACCAGTCGCCGCGCGACAGGACCTTTTGCAGGGCAATGGCCTCGGCGGTCTTGCCCTCGGCGTAGAGGTTCCAGACGCGCACGCAGACCTTGGGCATGACATTGGCGCCGCCGGCAATGATGCCGCTGCCGCCGCTGACGAGCGTCTGCACGGTAAAGTCGCACATGCCGCCAAAGGCCATGTACCCGGAGCCGGCGGAAAAGGGCGTCTGGGCGTCGGCGGCCAGGGCGACGCGCGTCAGCTTGCCCGTGTTGCCGCAGGTGAACTTGGTGCCGATAATGTTGGCGTGCGCGGCCAGGCGGATGAGCAGGTCCGAGTCCATGTCGATGCCGGCGACGGCGCCCGGGTAGTTGTAGAGGATCAGCGGCAGCGGGCTGGCGTCGGCCACGGCCACAAAGTAGTCGTAGACGGCAGCGTCGTCCATGAGGCCGCGGTAGTACGAGGGCGGCAGCAGCAGCGCGTAGTCGGCACCGGCCGCGTGCGCCAGGCCGCACAGCTCCACGGTGCCCTTGACGCTGCCCTCGGTGGCGCCGATAATGACGGGCACCTGCTCAAACCCGGCGGCGTCGAGCGCCTCGCGCGTCGCCTGTGTCACGGCCAGCTTCTCCTCGCGCGTGCAGTGCGCCGCCTCGCCGTTGGAGCCCATGGTGACGAGGCCGGCCAGGCCGGCGCGGGCAAGACGCTCGGCGTGCTTCTTGATGACGGGAATGTCGAGCTCCTCGGTCTCGGGGTCGAAAAACGTCATGGTCGGGGCGTAGATGCCGCAGGGCAGTGGCCGGCGAGGGGCCGCATGGGCGGAAGCAGACATGGCGACGAAAGGGGGGGGGGGGCAAGGACAGAAGCGATGGACGCAGAGAGACGAGAGCAGGCAGAGCAGAAGCAAACAAGACGGCGGCAATGTAGCTTGGCAAAGAACAAGGAGGACGGTACAATGGATGGATGTGAAGGGAAAAAGAGATAAAAAAGCCACAGGACTGCGTCTTTATACCAGACTCTGGCCAAAGGACGACAACGGAGCTCTCAGTCTAGACAGGGTCCATGACCTAATAGTCTCGTCCCCTATGCTCGTGTGGGATGAGCAAAGTCATAGCAGCTAGCCGGCCACTCGTCTAGCAGCCCAAGCTCGCAAAGCAATACTCCGGCCGGGACAGGCACTCCGTAGGGAGGAGAGGGATGGGGGCGCAAACGGAACCACCATGTTTTCTCATGACACCCACCCCATTGTCCCCAGTATTTTTAGCCTTTCCCTTGGACTGGTTTAGGCTTCTGTTCCAGGTGGGATGCCATACAACAAACTTTGATTGCGACATGGAACCGACTGATTGGCAATGGACAACGAGGGGGAGCCATGGCAACGGCCAACGCTGAGCTGCAGAAACGCTGCCATGGCAAGACTACGTAAAAGAGACAACTCAGCCGGGGAGGAAACCGGGCAGACGAAAACGGGCCAAAGCAACAAAACAATGGGTCTTGTACCGCTGGGTGTGCAGGCAAGCCGGATGCTACTTGAGGATACGGGACTTGTCCGGCGACTGGACCGGAAGCAGTGTTTTCTTTTTCCACGCCTGGCGAGCCGAGTCCAAAAGACAAGTCTGGGACAGGGAGCGGCAGAAGAAGAGCACAGCCTCTCCTTGGTTGCGAGATCCGGGGTAGGCCGAGAACCTCTCCAACCGGCCAAAAGAGAAGAAGCATCAAGAAAAAGACAACAATTGGTTACGGGAGCATGCTGCAAAAAACAAAGCAAGAAAGCAGGGCAATAAGTTGTAGTTTGGAGATGCGATGCTGTTGCAACTAGAAAGCGGGGAACCGTGCAAGGGCCCTGCACAAGCACTGCACTAGTGGAGCTAAGGCGAATTCCAGCAGGGGTGGGGCGGCATCGATCCAGGCTATCAGACCGTTGTATCAGCGGTTCTCACAGACAAGAGGGCTGTTCATTCTGCTGCATCAGCTGCTCGCAGCCGTTTCTAATTCCCTCTCGCTTCACCTCTGCGGAGAATAGCACGACGACAGCGCTCTTCTCTGTGCGCTGCCGCGCTGGCTCGGTGAAGAGCTGTAGTGTGCCAGTGACTAGGAAAAAGACAGACGCAGAAAAGAGGGTCTTTCCCAGGACAGCACTAGCGACGGAAAATTATTGGGATAAATTCCCACCAATCAGGACCCACGCACAGCTTCTGTAAGCAGGCAAAAGCTTGTTGGCGGTAGGTCCTGCAAAAGCTGTTTTGTATATCTCCAAGTTGGCATGCGGCTCCTACGAGCGGACAGCGGTTGTCAATATCGAGGACCAGACGAGCTGGCAGCTGCTTGCACAGCGACAGATGAGAGTCTAGTGTAGCTAGCAGCCACCATCGGCAGGCAAATTCAGGGCCTGGCTCTGGGCCGTCTAGCGAATGGTTCTGACAGACAACGCGATCCACCTGCAGCATCACGAGACAGACGACGTGCGCTAAGTGCAGACAGGGGATAACGGCGTGATGGCGGCTGCGGCTTTTCTGACCCACGCGGACTTGGGCTGCGGGGCAAGTCGTGGGGAGGCATCTCGACGGCCGATGAAGGAGGCCAGATACGAAGAAGCGGGACAAGAGGGATAACCCGAGAGAAGGAGGAAAAAGCTGACAAGAGAAAAAGAGCGGGAGGTTCGGTAGGCAGAGAGAGAGATGAAGAGACGCGGCCAACGGCAAGCTGCTCCATCGCGGCCATTGTCTGTGACAGGCGGACTTTTTACGCCGATGCAGCTACGCGCAAATGATTTTCCGGGCTGGCAGCCAAGACGAATCTCTGCGGCTACAGACGGCTCCAAGGGGGACCAGAGTGTGGACAGAAGGACAGGAGAGGAAACAAAAACTCCGTCTTGACAATCCTCCTTTTATCTCGTCTTTTGAGCGTGGACTCTACCAAGCGGTTTTTCCCTACCATTTCCGGCCTGATTTCTGCTGTCGTCTGTCTGCTGGATCTTTTCCGCCACCAAAATGGAGCCTCTCAATGTGTTGATGGTGGGCACGGGCGAGTACACGACGGGCTTTGTCGGCGGCGGCGCGTCCGGGTCCGACAAGAAGGTCGGCGTCGTGGGCCTGAGCCTGTTTGATCTGCGGCGCCGCGGGAAGGTGGCCCAGCTGTCCATGGTGGGCACGACGGGCTCAAAGTTTCCGGCGATCCGTGAGTTTTTCTTTCTTTCCTTTCTCTCCCTCTTTCCTTTCTCTCCCTCTTCCTTGCTAACGCCATAGGCGAGCACCTGCACAAGAATATCAGCCAGGTGTACAACAACCTGGACACGTCCTTTACCTCGTTCCCGGCCGAGAACGTGCGCGATGCCGAGGCGTACAAGCAGGCGATTGATGCGCTGCAAAAGGGCGACGCCATTACCATTTTCACGCCGGACCCGACGCACTTCCCCATTGCCATGTACGCGATTGAGCGCGGGCTGCACGTCATGATCACCAAGCCGGCAGTCATGACGCTGGCCCACCACACGGCGCTGATGGCGGCGGCGCGCAAAGCCGGCGTCTACGTCTACATTGAGCACCACAAGCGCTACGACCCGGCGTACGCAGACGCGCGGTTCCGGGCGGCGCGCATGGGCGACTTCAACTACTTTTACAGCTACATGTCGCAGCCCAAGTCGCAGCTGGAGACGTTCAAGGCCTGGGCCGGCGTCGAGTCGGACATTTCCTACTACCTCAACAGCCACCACATTGACGTCTGCGACTCCATGGTGACGCCGCTCGGCTACGTGCCGACGGGCGTCATGGCGTCGGCCTCGACGGGCGTGGCCGCGTCGCTGGGCTGTGCGGCGCAGACCGAGGACACCATTACGCTGCTGGTGCGCTGGCAGCACCGCGACGCCCCCGAGAAGCGCGCCACCGCCGTCTACACGGCCTCGTGGACGGCGCCGCAGCGCGCCGGCGTGCACTCCAACCAGTACTTTCACTACCTGGCGCGCGACGGCGAGCTGCACGTCGACCAGGCCAAGCGTGGCTACGACGTGGCCGAGGACGCCGCCGCCCAGCTCATGTGGTACAACCCTTTTTACATGCGCTACGCGCCCGACGAGGACGGCAATTTTGCCGGCCAGACCGGCTACGGCTACATTTCCATTGAAAAGTTTGTCGACGGCTGCCGCGCCGTCAACGCCGGCACCCTCGTTCCCGCCGACCTCGACGCCAAGAGCCTGCCCACGCTGGCCAACACCATTGCCACCACGGCCATTCTCGAGGCCGGTCGCCGCAGCATCGACGAGCGCCGCGAGGTCCGCATTGAGACGGACGGCAGTGCCTGGAAGCTGGTATAAGCATAGTCACGTGAATAAAACAACTGGTACAGCGTGCATAAAGGGGCCTATAATAAAGTGGCATACGGACAAGCATAAAGTGTTCAAGTAACAAACATGCATAAAGTGTGTCCAAGTAACGAGCATAAAAGTGTGTTCAAGGCAAGAGCATAAAAGTGTGTCCAAGCAAGTTTCCAATGTGCATTGTACCTGCCGTAGCTGTGCTGTTCATGGCGGGGTAGCACTAAAAGCATGAGCAACACGGGCCAATCAACGATAAGTGGAGCAACGCGTCTTGTGTTCTCACAACTCCTGCACGTCAAAACACAAGGCTTCAACCAGCTTCGTCCTGGCCGTCCGTGTTTGCTCGTGCTCTCTGCTTCGGCTCTCCCTGTCCCCGACCACGATGGAAGCGTTCCTGCGCGACTGGCGCCAGGACGCCCTCAACAAGGCGCAGTTTGAATCGGCCATTTTCATCGGAGACAAACTGTTGGCCTTGACAGGTATTTCTTTTTGTTCTTTTTTTCGTCTTTTTCGTCTTTTTTGGTCTTCCTCATCTTCTTTTTCCTCTTCCCCGGCATCTTCTGACCGTCAGGCGACGACAAGGATGCCTTTTGGCTGGCCCAGGTGCACTTTGCCATGGGCAACTACACACGCGCCCAGGCGCTGCTATCGAAATCCGACCTGATCGCCCGCAACGCCTCGTGTCGCTACCTGGCGGCCCACTGTCTGATCAAGCAGGGCCGCTACGTCGATGCCCTGAGCGTGCTGGGCGAGCGAAACCCGGTAGACCTGATCCCCTCATCGGCCAACAAGCGCCGGGTGCCGAGTGCCGGGAACGCCTTTTTGGGGGGCCTGTCCGGGGGGGCCGGGGGTGCATCCGGGGCCGGAAACCAGCCAGAGCAAAAGCTGCAGCAGCAGGCCGTCAACCGGCGAAGCGCGCTGGCTGCGGCGTCCAGAGGCGGCGGCGCGGCGGGCAGAACAACAGCGGCCGAGGCCGGCGCTGAGGCAGCAGAAGCGGCGGCGGCATCGGCAGCAGCGGCGGCGGCGTCCAACCGCAGATACGAGGCCGGCATGTGCTACCTGCGCGGCATCTGCTACGCTAAGCAAAACGTCTTTGACCGGGCCAAGGAGTGCTACAAGGACGCGGTGCGCATCGACGTGCAGTGCTTCGAGGCGTTTCAGCAACTGACCAAGAACGCGCTGATGGCGCCCGACGAGGAATGGGAGTTTCTCAACTCGCTCGACTTTGAGAGCGTCGCCGTGGCCAGCGGCAGCCCCGTCGACGCCGACCTCGCGCAAGAGGCGGCCGACTTTACGCGCATGCTCTACAGCACGCGCCTCTCAAAGTACCGCAACCCCGAGGCCTTTGCGACGGCGGCCGAGTGTCTGGCGACGCACTACCGGCTCGGCCGCAACGCCGACCTGCTGCTCGCGCGCGCCGACCTGGCCTACACGCAGTGCCGCTACGAGGACGCGCTGGCGTTGACCAGCGCCGTGCTGGAGGAGGACCGCTACAACTTTGGCGCCTACCCGCTGCACCTGGCCTGCCTCTTTGAGCTGCGCATGACCAATGTGTTGTTTTTGGTCGCGCACGACCTGGCCGACCAGCACCCCGACGAGCCCTGCACTTGGCTGGCCGTCGGCGTCTACTACTTTTCCACGGGCCGCATTGCCGAGGCCCGCCGCTACTTCAGCAAGGCCAGCATGATGGACGCACACTACGGCCCCGCCTGGATCGGTTTTGCCCACACCTTTGCCGCCGAGGGCGAGCACGACCAGGCCATTTCGGCCTACTCGACGGCCGCCCGCCTCTTTACCGGCACCCACCTGCCCCAAGTCTTTCTCGGCATGCAGCACCACGCCATGAACAACATGACCGTGGCCGAGGAGTTCCTCAAGACGGCCTACGGGCTGTGCCGCGAGGACCCGTTGCTGCTCAACGAAATGGGCGTCGTGTGCTACCACCAGGACCGGCCCAAGGACGCGGCCACGCTGTTCCGCAAGGCGCTGGCCGTCGCCGACGACATGGACTGCGACCCGCAGGCCTGGCTGGGCGCACGCATCAACCTCGGCCACGCCTACCGCCGCCTGCGCCTCTTCCGCGAGGCGCTCGCCCAGTTCGATGAGGTGCTGCGCCTGGGCGGCAAGGACTCGGCCGTCTTTTGCGCCAAGGGCCTGATCCAGCTCGAGCGCGGCCGGCCCGACGACGCCGCTGTCGTGCTGCACGAGGCGCTGGCTATCCGGCCGCAGGACCCGATTGCGACGGAGCTGCTGAACCGCGCCCTGGCCGAGATGGCGTCTAGCGGCAGCGTGCTGCGGCTGGCGGGCGGAGGCGGGGGCGCCGGCGCTGCCCGCAGCCCTTTCCACGATTCGGGCGAGAGAATGGACAATGAAGACGACGAGGACGACGGCGATGAAGACGAGGAGAATCTAGAGGCCGAGGCCGAGGCCGAGCTCGAGGCGGGCTTTGAGCGTGAGCTGAGGCAGCGCCAGACGGCCGCCCGGCAGCGGTTGGCGACGACGGCGAGCCGCGCAAAGGGAAAAGAAAAGGACAGTGAAAGAGAAAGAGGCCACGACGGAAGCCCCGAGAGCGGAAGTCCCAGCGGCGCGGCGCCTGCGCGGCTGCGGAAGACGGCCCGCAACCCCTACGTGACGCGTCTGCAGCGGCCAGCAGCAGCTCCGGGCGCGGCAGGGCCCAGTGCGCGGCCAATAGAGGGAGACG
Organism: Graphilbum ipis-grandicollis; assembly: GCA_019925625.1. Lineage (NCBI taxonomy): Eukaryota > Fungi > Ascomycota > Sordariomycetes > Ophiostomatales > Ophiostomataceae > Graphilbum > Graphilbum ipis-grandicollis. The sequence continues at coordinate 76,868 of JADHKH010000045.1, forward strand.
GCAGCTGACGGGGCGGCGGCGTTGCTGTATGCGTGGGCATTTACAACCGGAGCGGACACTGGGCACAAACGGAACCGGACACGGAAAGGGAGCATTTGGCGTTGTCGGGATTTGCTTACACGGAAACACGGAAACACGGAACAAACAGCCATGGGCGCGCGGGGGTGCCGAAAGAAGTGCCTGGAGTGCCTGGCAGTGCTGTCGGGACAAGCTGGTCCTGCCTTGAGCCTGCCTTGAACGCCTGAGCATTATCAATGGTGGACTTGCTGAAGGCGCATTAGAATACGGTGAACCTCCCTTAAAAGGCGCATTATCAATCGTGAAATCGCTGAAGGCGCATTATCAATTGTGAACCCGCTGAAAGGCACATTATGTTAATACGGTGAACTCCCCTGAAAGGCACATTATATCAATACGTAAATGTAAACAGCAGAAAACAAAACCACCAAAACAGTAACCATACCGTTCCATCCCATCCTCCCAGACTCCCGTCCTCGTCTAATGGAATATACATTTTGATAATCAAACGGCTGGAAGCCAAACCGACACGCGGAGAAACGTCAGTAGACTCGTAGAGCCTTGAGTGATCCTCTTCCTTTTCTTTATCATTTTTTTCTCTCTCTCGTCTCGTCTCGTCTCGTCTCCTCCCACCCTCTCCCCTCCCCCCCCCTCACAGATACGCCATCCACAGCATGTCGCACATGGCCAGGTTCAGCGGGTTCACCGCCTTGGCAATCAGGTCAATCACCGTCTGGTTCGCCGGCAGGTTGCCCGTCGGCGTCTGCGCCAGAGTCACGGCGCGCTTTGTCACCACGTCAATGTTGCCCTGCACCGAGCGCCGCAGCTTCTCCTCTGTCATTTGCTGCGCGTGCCGGTTGCTCGTAAACCAGTACATCATCTCGTCGCGCACAAACAAGGTCAGCGCGTAGCCCAGCTCCTGCTCCGATGGCTCGGTCAAGCAGCGCGCCAAGGCCATGATGGAGCAGCTAAAGATGCCCTCGAGCGCCAGTGGGCCCATGAGCGTCTGCAGGTTTGGCGTCAGGCGGAAGGGCACCAGCTCCGGGTTCTTGAAGTAGGGCTGCGTCATGGGCATAAAGGGCATAACTTCGGCGCTCCAGACGTTGCCCGTACTGCGGCTAATGTTGATCTTGTGCGGGTACCGCTTGTCCGCACACAATATGTACGTCATGAAAGTCGTCGCCGCATATTGGTAGGAGAAGCGTCGCCGGAACAGCCAGAACTGGCTAAAGTCGGGAAAGGTCCGCTGGAAGTACTCGAGCAGCACCGTGTTGGGCACCAGTTGCTTCTCAATGGCCTCGAGGACCTCGAGCCGCGCGGCCATACCGTGCTGGTCGCCGAGTTTCTAAAGGTTAGAAGAAGGAAGAAAGAAGAAAGAAGAAAGAAGAAAGAAGAAAGAAGAAAGAAGAAAGAAGAAAGAAGAAAGAAGAAAGAAGAAAGAAGAAAGAAGAAAGAAGAAAGAAGAAAGAAGAA
>JADHKH010000046.1:0-73097 GCA_019925625.1 Graphilbum ipis-grandicollis
AAACGGCCATGTTCTTTTTTTTCGGCTTCGTATAAACTATTTCCCGATTTATTTTCCTCCTAGACTGCGCAGAGCGCAGTCTAGCTAGACTACGCGAAGCGTAGGCTAGTACAGGATGGGAAGTCGTGCATGAGAAGAAAAATCACACATAACAGGACACAATATGCAAAATATACTCACGGCACTCGTCGCATGCGCGTCGTTTTCTTCTTTCCGACATCATAGTTGCTATCAAAGGGAAATGAGGGGAAGATGTCGCGTGTTAGAGCTGGTTGTTGGTAAGCACTAACTCCGCCAGTTAGAGCATATGAGCACATTGTCTTATCTTATCTCCAAAAGGCGGTGGTCGAGAAGCAAGCAAATAAAGCGGGGCGATATGCTGGCAGAAAAAAAAAGTTTGGCAGAACGAGTTAGAAGGGAAAAAAAGTAAAAAAAACCCATTGTCTCTTTCAGCCTTTTTCTTTTTGCAACTCGAACCTGCAGCGCAACAGCATGGCACCCAAGATCCACGAGAAGAAACGGAAGGCGGCATCCATTGCAGCGGAGGATGACTCTGCTGCAGCTGCGTCAGACGACGAAGGCAGTCTTGACGGTCTGCTGGACGCAGTGCTTTCCGACAGCGAAGGCGAGTCGGACGAGGAATATATCGGCGACTCTGAAGACTCTGCGGATGGCGAGGAAGAGGAAGACTTGGAGAGCGATGATGTGCCGTCAGAGGGGGAAGAGGACGACGATGAGGAGGACGACGATGAAGATTCTGAGTTGAAGAAAAAGAAAAAGAGCAGCTTTAGTGGTGACGGCGATGAAAGCGATGAGATGGCCAAGCTCAAATTGAACGAAGGCGCTGTCGCTTCTGACGAGAAGGACTATAACGTCGAGGACGACGATGACGACGAAGAAAAGCGCCCCAACTACCGCGTCACCACCGATGCCAATGGTGGTGTCCGCTACGTTTACGACGAGATCGACCCAGTTTACGACTCGGACGACAGCGCGGCAGCCGAACCGGCCAACACTATCGGTAACATTCCGCTGTCATTTTACGACTCATACCCGCACATTGGCTACGACATCAACGGCAAGAAAATCATGCGCCCAGCTACGGGCGAGGCGCTGGACGCACTGCTTGACAGCATCGACCTGCCCAAGGGCTGGACCGGGCTGACAGACCCGGCCACAGGCAAGCCGCTGCGCCTGAGCCAGGATGAGCTGGAGTTGCTGCGGCGTGTACAGATGAACGAGATTCCAGAAGAGGGCTACGACCCGTATCCGGTGGGTGTTGTCTGTTTTGTTATTACTTGTTTTGCTGTACTCGTTTTCACTTTTCTCACCTTTTTCCCGACAGGACATGGTCGAGTACTTTACCAGCATTGAGGAGAAAATGCCCCTCAGCGCAGCTCCCGAGCCGAAACGGCGCTGGCTGCCATCCAAGCATGAGGCAGTGCGCATTGCCAAAATGGTGCGGGCCATCCGCGAAGGCCGCATCCTGCCATACAAGCCGCCAGAGCAGGCAGAACAGGAAGCCGAGGAGGAGGCTGAGGTGCAGCAGTACGATCTGTGGCAGGACGAACAGCCGCGGGAGCCGCACGTCATGCACATTCCGGCACCAAAGCTTCCACTGCCTGGGCATTCGTAAGCTTTTGTCTTTTCCTGTTTCGCTCCTCTTCATTTCCTTCTTTTCTTCCCTGCTAACCCCCAGTGAATCCTACAACTGTCCTCCCGAGTATGTCCCGACCAAGGCCGAGCGTGCGGCCTGGGAGGCGACTGACCCCGAGGACCGCGATCAGGCCTTTCTCCCGGCCAAGTATGACGCTCTGCGCAAGGTGCCTGGCTACAGCCGCTTTGTCAACGAGCGTTTCGAGCGCTGCCTCGACCTGTACCTGGCACCACGCGTGCGCCGCAACAAGCTGCAGATCGACCCTAATGCCTTGCTGCCCAAGCTTCCACCGGCCAGCGAGCTGAAGCCGTTCCCGACCGTTTGCCAGACTGTTTTCCGCGGTCACCGCGGCTGGGTCCGCTCTGTCGCAGTCGACCCAACCGGCTGCTGGCTGGCCTCGGGCGGCGACGACGGCACCGTGCGTCTGTGGGAGCTACTGACCGGCCGCCAGGTGTGGAGCGCCCGCCTCAGCGCCGGACGCGAGCACGATGAGGAAGTCGTCAACTGCATCGCCTGGCGCCCGGGCCGCGGTACCGCCTCGATCTTGGCCGCCGCCGTCGGCGAGGACCTGTTTTTCATGGTGCCGTCTGTGGCCGTCGACCCGGAGATGGACCGGGCTAGCCGGGCGCTGTTGGACGCAGGCTTTGGTTATGCCGCAACAAATGGACGTCAGCAAAAAGAGGCGGCCGCTGGTGCTACTCCGGCCGGAAAATGGACCCGCCCCGGCAACGCCCGCCTCGAGAGTGCTGGCGTGCTGCTGCAGGTGCGCGTTCGTGCGCCCATTAAGACGGTCAGCTGGCACCGGCGCGGCGACCACCTGGTGACGGTGGCGCCGACGGGCGGACGCAGCGCCGTGGCCGTGCATACGCTGTCGCGCCACGTGACCCACGTGCCTTTCCGCCGGCTGGCCAACATCCCTCAGACGGCGTGTTTCCACCCGTCACAGCCGCAGCTCTTCCTGGCCACGAAGCAGCAGGTGCGCGTTTACGACCTGGCCAAGATGGAGCTGGTCAAGACCATCCGCCCCGGCTGCCGCCTCATCTCCTCGCTCGACGTGCACCCGGCCAACGGCGACCATGTCGTGGTCGGCGCGTTCGACCGCCGCCTTGTCTGGCACGATGTTGACCTGGCCAGCAGCCCGCTGCGCACCATGCGCTATCACGACCGTGCCGTGCGCGCCGTCGCCTTCCACCGCGGCAGCGGCGGCAACCACTTGCCTCTTCTGGCTGACGCCAGCGACGACGGCTCTCTGCAAATTTACTTTGCCCGTGTCTACAGCGACTCACTGGAGCCGCCGACCATTGTGCCGGTTAAGAAGCTGGCGACGGGTGGCCATCGCGTCGTCGATGCCGTCGGCGTGCTCGACGTGACCTGGCATCCGCAGGAAGCGTGGTGTGTCTCGGCGGGCGCCGACGGCACATGCCGGCTGTGGATGTGAGCGGGAGAGAGGCATCGTTTGTACAGTTAGCTGGCGTTGTGGTGTTACTTATTGTATATAATGATTTGCAAAAGAAATAGTAGACTTGTGTCCTGCTGTTGAGGGAGCGGTTTAGCATAAAAGTAAAAAATTTTTTATTTTCTGCACCTTTTCAGAACAAGTCAATCAAATGGTTAGCAGTTATCCGCGGTTTCATTCATGCGCCTGATAGTTCTCTCGTTCGGATGTTCTGCTGGCTACGAAGAAAACATGGATAATGAGAGAGGTATTCGTTAATTACTTTGTAATCTTTCTCTCCCAACAGGGCTGCGCTGCGTGTAGCATCTCATGAAAAGTCACATTGTCCTACTTGAGGCCCCATGGAAGAAGAATTGAAAAGTTACGATACGGGGTTCCTACCGCCACTTGACTAGAGATGAAACAAGACTTGCCAGAATACTATGAGACGTGAACCCAAAGGTGCAAGTAATTCTTGCAATGGTCGTACAAGGAGTGGATTGTCTAGAGCCTTGTACAAAATGCGGGTCCATTCAAATGGGTGGTGCTAAGTGGCTGGCTGTCCCGCCAGTGTGATGCAGAGATAACGCAGCTGATCACAACTTGCGCAAGTATTGGGACGATTCCTATCATTTCCAGCCACAGTTCTTATCAAAACGATAGCTTGTCTACAACCATTCCTGAAAGAAGATACGGTGAGTTTTTTCTATACGGGAGAGAGGATGCGCGACGACAGTTGTCAAAACAGCACATCTATAAACCATCCTCCCTGTCACATGTTACTCAATAAGACAAAGGCCACATTGTAGATTACGTATCTAACCATCTCAAGCTTGTTGAGGAAGATAACTAGCGAGGCTATACAAAGACACAGATATCCGGCGCCTTACCACTGCTCTGTCGTTTTTTAAGAAGCATATTCTGCAGCCACTTTTGACGACGTTGGGCTCTATTTGGGTGGCTTATCTTCGCTAAAGCTTCGTTTGGCCATGAGTAACTAGCCGGGTTCAACCACTATAAACCATAAAGGTGGTTCCGTCCTATCCCGTTGATGGGCTGCCATGGGTAAATATGTATGGCGGCCCCGTGCGGCTCACGGTTTAAGGGAAGGACAGTGTGTGTGATTGAGATACCACATGTAGTTAGTCCTGGCGATACTTTATCAGCAAGTGATCAATATATAACTGAAATAGAACACATAAAACATAACAGGAGTAAATTTAATATCATCAAAGCATCACAATAATGGAAAAAGTCTTCATGCTAACACTCCAAAACAACCTGATGTAATTCCGAAGAACAGGCAATCAGCCTAATTTTTGGATAGATGCATGATTTCAACCCACTTTTGCACATGGGAAGCCTCTCTGCCATCCAGACTGTCTGGAAATATGAGGCTTGCTTTGGACTGCTTTATGTGTATAAGAAAGGCGAGGGACACATCCTGCCCGCCTCGGGTAAAGTGCATATTAAAAAGGCGGAAGGAGTGAGGAGGACGTTATCTGGGCAAATACGCGCCACTAGTTGCGGCCTCAGCTTTCATGCGGGCTGTCACACCTGTTTCTGAAGTCGCAGCCATCAGGTTTTATTTGTGCTTGTAAGAACATTACAAAAAGCCTAGATCAGGAAAGAAGGATCGTACCAATTGCACCCCAAAAATGTGCATAATGCCTTTTTGTATCATTTCCTCCTCGTCATCCGCTCTTTTATTTCTGTTCCAGTAAGAAATCGGGTGTAAAGACAGGCGCCTAGACGGCACAAGGAAACTGGATTTCGTAGATGCAACGTCGATAGGCTGGAAACCGTTGGCGCTTAGGCTTATCTTCTCAGGTTAGCTTTTGGGCATTAAAGGCCATGCTCCCCCTCCCCGGTTTCGTTGCTTCTTCACTCCCTGTTTTTTCATGTTCTCAAGAAAACTCACGTGCTGCGTCCTTGAGCAATCAACTCCTTTTGGCTTTTTTTTGTTTTCTAATTTTTTTGGCTTGCATTGTGTCGTCTCCTCATTTCCAAGGCCCTCATCTTTCATTCGATCATGGGAGTACAAATCTGGGGTGCAGCGAGCGACTCGAATGTTGTGTCGCCACCGGTAAGCACCGAGCCGTGGAAGACGTTCGTCTTGTCTGGTAAAACAACCCCCGTTCGCGGCATGTCGGTACCGTTCGAGTCGCCATCCCATCCCAAGACTTCTCTTTTGGCTGTTGAAGTTGGTCAGATGCGTCCGATGATACAATGCAAAATAATATCAGGAAGCCGGCGTTTCCACCGAAGAATTGTTCGTGGCGAAATCGAGAGAGGGCAAAGACAAAGAAAAAGACAAGGAAGAAGGAAAAGTAAATAAAAAAGAAAAAAAAGAAACAGGACAAATAAAGCACAAGACAGCCTCGCCAAAGCCACTCGGTCTCTGCGACAGACTTCCCCAAGCATAATCCAGTCAACTGGTCATATAACCTATACAACCTAGGGTGATAGAATGATCTTCAGAGGATCCGCAAAACGGCTCGGCCCTTGAACAAAGGACAACACCAACAACCAGTCTGTGTATCCCTAAAATCAAACCTCAATGACATGCAAAAGAGAAAAACGTCCTAAATTTTGATCGAAGCGCACATCAGTTTTTGCTTCTTTTGCTCCCTTTTCTTCGTCGTTTCCCCGCCATATTTTCACTCTTGCCCCCTTTTCTTTCCATCCCTCCGAGCAGACGATCGAGCCTATACTGCTCTACCGGGGTTGACAAGCGACTCGATACGTCGCTTCCGCTCCAGTGGGGACTTGTTAAATATCGCTTCAGCAGCTTGGAGCTCCAACCACTCATTAACCCTATCCAAGCCGGGGAAAGAAGTCCCGCGGTATCCATGTTTCGTGCTATTATTCAGATTGGTGGCTTTCTGGCCAGCGACGGCCTGGCTGGCATCGGCGCCTAGGTTGGCCAAACTCCTTTCCAAGTCATCATCGACAATTTTACCCGGATAGTCTCCTTCAGGAAGAAGGCGTCCATTCAACTCGACTTTGCACGGAAACGATACGTTTTGGTCGTTGTAAATAGGCCGCCTTTGTTCCGTATAGGCTCCTTCTGCCTCGCTGACTGAAGGCCTATCGGAGATGGGCTCCATATAGCGATTCATTATGGGTAGCAGTTTGATGATAAAAGATAGAAACTGCTCGTTTTCCAGTTGTTAGCACACTCCCCTACTCTCCCACATCAGGAAGATGAGCAACGACGCCGGCTAACTTTTTTGGCTTTCCTTCTAGGAAAAACTAAAGCGAGCCAAAGACTCTTTCTCGATCACTGCATATCAGTACAATCTTTCCAAAGGCAGAGAATGGGTAGCAGGTCCGCACCGACCAACGAGACTGCTCTTTTGGACGAAAGGCAATAAAATAAGAAGATGGTGTTCTGGGTTCGCTGACTTTCCTTGCGGCTTGCGTTTTTCTCTCCTCGACAAAATATGATAAAACAAAAAACAAGTTCTGGCGGTAATCTTTGATGGAGATTTTATTTTTAAAGTAGGAGACAATAAGCACTAGAAGGGGCTCCAGCTGCAGTTTTTATGGGTGACTGACGCGAAGTAGTTTTCCCCCATTTTCCCCCATAACCCAACCTAAGCCAGCCTCGTTATAAGGGATATCCGTTACTTTTTTTCGCATATGACTCCTACATGTATCAATGGGGCCTGAGAAGCATGATCAAAAGCAAGTCGTGGTTTTTGCTGTACTAGGAAAGCATTTCACGCTGAAAGATCAGTTTATACTCTACTTTGCAGTTACAGATAGGAACAATGCATTTGGTATTATGAGAAAAATGAGGGGAGGGGGCGCAAACTGGAGGTGCCGTCGAGCCATTATCTACGGAGTACGTCCCCACGGTCGTTTAGAAGCTCAAGCCGGGGGGGGATACGTATGCGTGGGCCATATGTAAGATTGTGTACACGAAAGGTACCTGAATCGCAAAGAAGTTTATGCCATTTTGAAGTGCCTTTTATACTAATTTTTGGAGACGAATTCCCACAAATGAGGGAAAGTATGCACTAAACTCGGCCACTAATTAGGCCGACAAAGGACAATTATGAGCCTCGTTTTTAGAAGGGCAGTCTTTGTTATGTTATGTGAAGTATACGCTCATTTTTGCCTCCTGTAAGGGCTTTTGAGCGACCTATATACAGGCTATCTAATGAAGCCCTATAGGCTTTAAAGGGGTTTAAACCCTCTTGTCGCCAGTAATCACCATGCTTCCGCGCCAGTAGGCATCCTGTGGTGTGTCAAGTGTGGGAGGCTATATAAGGCCGCAGAAAGGCAGTCAAGACTAGCGAGCGCTTTATTTTGAGAGGTCCAAATTGCACTGTAGAATTTTTGCTAGCGCCATACTGTAGCTCCACAAAAAAACCCATAAAACCACGTGAGGTACAAAAGCTACATCAGTATGGCCTACAGATTGGCCATACTTAAAACACTACATCGAGGCCGTAGTCTTTTTTATATCATTAATTCATCTTTTAAATTTTATAAAATAATTATTCTAAGCTTATATACTACCTGTTTTTATATAAGCTTAACGAAGCGCTGCCGCTTTTAAATCGTCGTCGGCGACGAGCGTTGGCGCCGCTTTTACATTTCGTTAACGGCGGCGTTGACAGCGGCGCTGTAATGTAAAGGAAGATACGCAGTACCTTAGCCTGGTAAACGCTGGACTTTAGCGTATATAGAGAAATTATAGGCTTAGTCTTTTTACTATGTAGCTTTTGTACCTCACGTGTTTTTATAGAGTTTTATGGAGCTACAGTATGGCGCTAGCAAAAATATTACAGTACGACAATTAGCAACTCTCTTCATTTTTGACTATGATTGGCTTTTGCTGTTTTAAAGAGTGCCTTGAGTCGGTTGTTTACTGTTATAATGGCACGTTACTTTATTAAGTCCTGTGCGGTCCACCGTATTGATACGACTTGACATGAGCCGGTGGCCCGTTGCAGAGGGGGATACATCCCGATTACGGTTAAAGTCTAACGGGAAGAAGAATATAGGCATTCTCGGGCGTATCATGTGACAGATAGCCTTGCTTACTCATTGATGGCGGTGAAACATATTGTCCCCGGGCAGTAGTGTACCCAACCAATCGCTTTTCTCTACTTCAAAATGGGACGGCAAATGATCGGGGCCAATATATTGAGGCCATTGGCCTTTGGGCAGTGACGAGAGCTGGTCTGGCGTGTCCCCGCTGATGGCCGGCTGACTTCCTGCCTGACGCTGCATTTGCGATTTTTGTCCTTTGCTTCATACATCTTCTCCCTCGAGCTGGCCTAGGAAGTAATAGATTTCTTTGCTCTTTTCATCGATATGCCGTTTATTCCCAACACCCCTGAATCACGTGTGGCCCGCTCCGACTCCAAGAACCCAGCAACGACATGCCGCGGCATCACCTCTGGCGGCCGGCCGTGCCGGCGACAACTGGCAGCATCTGACACTGAGAATTTGTCGGCAGCGGCATCAGCGAAGCCCTTTTTTCGCCCAAACTACCGACAACCGAGCCAACATCATGTCGATGATCCACGCGATGAGCGCTTGTACTGCTGGCAGCACAAGGAGCAGGCAGCCATGGCGGCCGGATCGAGCACGCGGCCGCACATGGCAGCCGGTCCTATTGCGGAAGAAGGGCGTACGAGCGTGGATACGCTGGCAGACCGCTTGGGGCTGCTTAGCGTGGACTCGCTCGGCCGTAGTGGCCACAGACGTCGACAGAGAACTAGCATGGCCAAACCGGAGGCCGGGGCGGAAACGAAGTGGGGAGCAGCCAAGACAAAAAAGAATCAGTCCAGCAGCAGCAGCTTTTTTTGCTGCTTTCGAATTCCGCTTGGCGAAGACGATCTAATGCCGCCACCGCGACCACACTCACAGCCCCGGCCACAGCCCCGGCCACAATCCCGACCACAATCCCGACCGGAAGCCGTGTCTGTCAGCACGGTAGGAGGAGATGAGCAGTGGCGCCACGGCCGACGCGTCCCGAATCAGTCGACAGCAACGCCACAAACTGTGGGGCATCTATCGCCGATCCCCGTTACAGCATCATCGCAGACGGCCTCGGCACTGATGGCCGAACTGGCCAAGCCCGTGTCATCGACGGATGAGGCTGGCTACATTTACATGTTCTGGCTGACGCCGACATCGCAGTCGTCGGCGCCTCCAGCCGAGGCTGCGCGGTCGCTGCTGACACCACCTCCATCGCAGAACGGGCAGCGACGGGCAAGCGATGTCGTTGCGACCTTTGCTGCGCACGGAGGACCCGGCAGCCGAAATAGCGCCAACGGCACTAGCGCCAACGACAACAGTGCCAACAGGGGTACACTGCTTCTCAAGATTGGGCGGGCGAACAATGTGCAGCGGCGGCTGAACGAATGGAAGCGGCAGTGCGGCTACGACCTGTCGCTCATTCGGTACTACCCCTATGTGCCGTCGAGCACTGGTATGGAAGCGACACCACGAAAGGTGCCGCACAGCCACAAGGTAGAACGGCTGATCCATATCGAGCTGACAGGGGCCGGGCGGCGGGTGACTGCGAGTGATAAGTGCAAGGCATGCGGGCGGGAGCACCGCGAATGGTTCGAGATAGCGGCAACGCGCAAGGCTGTAATGGAGATTGACGAGGTGATTCGACGATGGACAGACTGGGACGAAGGCCGACTGTGATGTCCTGCTACGGCGAGGATGACGGATGAGGGTTGACAGGAACGAACGATTTTAACGAATGTATAATGAGACAGCGGTATGATGTGAATACGGTTAGATAGTTGTACATGCGCTTTCTGCTGTTCCAATCGGCCTCTAGAGTACGGACGATACAGCTACCATTTACAATAGAAAAAAAACGGACAAAAAACCCATATCATCACCCTTGGGTTACCGCTTGAATGGCTAAGGTTTCAATACGACCGGCGTATAGACGCATGGCATGAAATATTGGGTCCCCCCAGACAACCGTTCGTAATTGCTCGTCGTCGGTCATCTGAGCCACAACGCCATCGTCCAAGAGTTGCTCAACGGTCATGCGATGGCCAGAACAATCTTGTCGTGGCTGTGCGGATCGTAGCACGACAACACGACCAGCGCTGCTGAGTGTAGCGGGAGGCACCGGCCACATAGGCTTGATTGAAAGGCTGCTGCGGTCCTGTTTGCGGTTGACTTTTCTGAATGTTGAGTTCCCAGTCAAGGACCACAATGTACTTTTTGACACCGCTGTCCTAGCTGTCGTCTCATCCACTTTCCGGACATGTCGCTTAGCCGGAATATCTGGCGTCTCGGCGGGTGCAGGCGTAACAAAAAGCTCAAGCAGACATTTGACGTACTCCTTGTCTGCACGAGCTACCGGGTCACCTTCGTTGACGAAGCTGAGAAAGACGTTTTTGTGGAAAGCCTTGTTCCCCGGTGGAGTCCTCAATGGTAGCAGCGAGACGGGTGGGCTGCCAAATGTGATGCAGTGTATTCGGCGGAAGCAGCCAGATAGAGTGTTGAGCTCAGAGGCGGCCTGCGCGGAGCTGGTAGAGAGCATGTGGGCGTAGAGCAGGGCGGCAACGGCACCGCCGGCGGAGTGGCCGGTGATGAGCAGTGAATACGTAGCGCGAGCAGGCATTTCTTGAAGCATCTGGCGCAGGCGGGCGGCAACGGGGGCGATCATTTTGCGAGCGGCAGAAAGGAAACCTGCATGGCAGAGGTTGCCCGGGTCGTCAAGGAAGCCGGCGGGTGAGGCTGGAGCCAGGTTGAGATTGACTGCCCAATCCATAAAGGTGGCGGTGCCACGGATGGCAAAGACAATCATGTTAGTGTCATCCATGGGCACCGACTTGATAACCATAGCCTTAGTGCCTGTTCGCCAGTCGGCATTGACGTGTGTGTGCCGCTCAGCACCACGCGGATGCTCATATACATGTTCGGCGTACTTGGCTGCCAGGCTGAGCAGTGGGTATGTAGCAATGTACCTAGGCAGTTAGAAAGTGTTTACACAGAAGCATTTGGGCCAAAGAAAATGGGACAGTGGCAAACTCACAATCTCATGGGGGGGAGATGTAGAGGTAACCTCGCGTTGGCATAATAATCAACCTTGGAAAAGAATTGTCCCAAGGAGTCCTTGTGCTTGGATGTAGGCTTGGTCGAAGCTAGTGCTGTGGGAGCAGCCGAAGTAGCGATTGGTGGAAAGAGGGCTACGGTCTCATTGATACCAGTATAGCGGTCGCGATCAATCATTGTGATGGCATTGTTGAACTTGGACGACAGCTGATCGTACAAGGCAGCACTTTGGTTCAGCAGCTGGGACCCGGATGCGTGCCATGACGGGAGACCATCATCAAAAAGGTGTGGGATATGCATGGGAAGAATATCAGTGGCCAAGTTTACAACTGGTCCTAGGTTGAGTTTGCAGAAGTTGGAGCTGCCCGAGCCCGATTTTCGGGATTTGGCCGGAGCCGGGACCGGGACGAGTAAGGGTGTACCGTTACGGTAATGGTTCACCACCATCTGGTGGCAAGCAGCAGAGGGGGATGCAATAGCATGGCTCCCCAGACATTCCGACGGCGGCGGCGGCGGCGGCAACATCGGCATGCCAGGCCAAGTGCGATTCCGCCACTGAAGATGACTGTTGCTGTTCCCTTGAGAATGTACTTTGTTAAAAATAGACATAGCGCACTGCTGAGAAGGGCCAAGGAGCGAACGCAAACTCCATATCATAGAAATACGCAGTTTCAAAAGCCGAGGCAGAGAAGCTGATGAGATGATGATGGTGAAATACGATACAAAACAAAAGCACCCACGATAAGACGACCAGAGCGCAGCACGATGCACCAGAGAAAAGACACAAGCCTAAAAGCCACAGGACAAGGATGGAGCGATAAGGAAAGGCGTCCCGTCTAGGCTGAAATCAGAGGCAGTGCACAAAAGAAGCCAATAACTGTTGTCGAGGTCCTCGACGAGGGTTCTCGACAGCTTATTCGCCCTACGCATAAAGACCCATATTTATACATTTCAAGCTAGCCAATTTCGCTATATGTACTTTGTAAGTTTTGTAAAGACTAGAACTTTGTCAATAAAAGGTACGTGATGGTCATCTCCAGCGTCGTAATCGAAAGGTAAAGCGCGAGGCTGTAGAGTAGTGTACGGTCATAACGTACCTTCCTTGTCAATTGTGTACATTATTGTAGTGTACACTGCACAACTCCGTATGCAAATCAATGTAAGTACTAACCTTTGGACCGTCATTTCACTTGCATTGGGTCGGCTCACTTTGTTAGCTTCTGAGGCGAGGATCCATGGCGTTGTCAGACGAAAGCGGAAGAATACGACATCGTAATAAAAAGGGCGATGCTATTACTTCCGTACTCTAGTATTAATACGATGTACTACACTACACTTTGAAGCAGCTCGGCTAAGAGCAATGCAGGACTGTGCCACCAAAACAGTATTTTTTTGTGAATGGAAGGAGCATTCCACAGAAAAAGGAGCTATAATACAGCGGAATACCGATATCTTGCTTTCCAATTTCGCTTCACTTCTCTGTTTACAAAACCAACAAGCTTGCGCAGCTGGTCGCTTGTGGCTAAGACGACTCCAGCCCGTTCTCAGTGGCCATAGCGCAGGGCCCCCGCCAGGACACGAACTAGCCTGATTTAGACGGGCCAAATCTGGCACTTAACGTTTTATGCGAAGCGAAGTGTTTTGAAGTTGCAACAGTAGCAGCTAAAGCAGTAGTAACAACAACAACAACAGCAGCGAGAAGTATCGCGGATAAACCGCAAAAGATAGCGGAAAGAGACAAGCCCGACAGCTCATACCACATTGCCGCCGGCGTCGATATGACATAGAGCCATGGACTTTGTATGTTGATGGTCTCCTCCTTGTTCAAGCAGGACTGTTCCCGCCGTGTCTAACTGGGGTAGTGGGCGAGACTGTTGAAGAACTCGCCTTTGGCGACTGGGAACTCGCGCAAAGAAGCGGCCAAAGATCCGCAACGGCGACTGCATCGTTTCGAGAAGGAATTTGGACAGCTGCTGGTACGTATGGGGGGTGAAGGGGAATGGAAATGGAAGGAAATAGAAACTGCTGCGAGAGGGGAAGACAAAGGGGGGCTAAAAAGAAAAGGAGAAGAAGGAGAAGGACAAGAAACAGACGGAAAGGCATAAAGGCTAACTCACCGCAGCAAACATGGCGCAACTCCTCGAATTTGATTCACGACATTGGCGCGGCCGACACCATCGAACTGCGCATGCAACAGCTAACCAATATGCTGCTGGACGAGGCGCGGCGACCGTTGCCCCATACATGTCTGGCGTTTGCGGCAGAGCGGCAGATTTTCGTGCCGATTGCAAAGATCGCGACGTCGTCCTATAACCTGTGCATCATCAAGGAGGCTGTCTACTTCTTCGGCGCGCTGGTGGAGAGCGAAGACGACGTTTTTGTGGAAACACGGACGTTTGCGTCCAGTCTGACAACTCTGCTGGTACGCATCACCAGCGCCAACAGCGTGCAGCTCGACGTGGAGACGGAGACCAAGATTGTCGAGCTGGCCTTTAACGTCACGACCAAGCTACGGCTTCGTCCAGAGATTCTACCTGCCTGGTTCCGTGCCAGTCGGAAGCCAGGCGAGAAGGGGGGCGAGAAAGAAAAGGGCGGCCAAAAGGGAGGCGAGGTGGACGACGACGACGATAAACACCCGGAAAAAGCCCCTCGGAGAGAGGCCCACGAACGCTTCAAGGGAAAAACACAGCGCCAAGACTTTCCTCTTTTCTACATTCTAATGGACTACATCCACTCCGAAGGCAAGCTCGGCGACTTTGCCCGCACAGGGCTGCTCTACATCATCGAGGCGGCCTCGACAGCGGTGACGCTCGAGCAGTGGATTGTCGAGAGCGATCTCAGCACGCTGATGGCCACCGGTCTTGGTGCGTTGTACAGCCAGCTGAGCCGCAAACTGGTCATCGACCATCCGCCGGCCGACCTGCCGCCGGTCCTGGCCCTGTCCGACTACGAGCATCCACCGGCCACCTTTGAGATTGTCAGCTCGTGCTCGCCCGATTTTCAGGTCCAGTTTGACACCTTTCTCTCGCACCTGCTATTCTGGCAGGATGTGCTCAACCACTGCCGGTCGCTCGACGTCAAATCGACGCTTCTTGAGCACTTTAAAGTTATTTTTCTACAACAACTTTTGTACGTTTCTCCCGCTTGCTTCTCCCTCTTCTCTCCTATATTAACCGCACCCCTCCGCCAGATATCCCTCTCTCCTCGAGTCCTCCGATATCGACGGCGGTTCTTCCGTCGCCGTCCTTACCTACCTGCGTCGCATTCTCGAATCTCTCGACCACCCCGACATGATCAATCTTATCCTCCACTACCTTCTCGCCCTTCCTGATATCGCCAACCCCCCTCCAACCGCCGCCCAAAATGCAGTGACTGCTGCCCGGAAGCGCAAGTCTATGGATCTCGCTACCATGATGGCTCAAAAGTCTGACGTTTCCTCCGCCACGCCGCTGCTTTTCAACCTGGTCGACCTGATTCTGGCCTGCCTCAAGTCATACAGCCAGCAGACCATCCATGTCACTTTGCAGCTGGTCTCCGTCATTTTGCGCCGCCATCACCGCTACGCCGTCATGACCCTCCTGCGTACCGCACCGATTCTCGGTTCCGCCTCTGGTCTCCGCACCATTGGTGCTCACCAGCAGGACCTCGAGTTCTTCATGGTCACTGCTGGACTCATTGGTGGCCAGGACAATTTTAACGAGATATACGACAATATTCTCCGCGATACCGTCGTCCGCCTTGAGAGCCATCCCTGCTCGCTGAAGCTGATTGCCCCGAAGGTTTCGACCAACAACCACGAGCTGCCCGCCATCCCCGATAGCCTCCCCGGTGCCCCCAGAGATGTATCGCACCACACCATTAGAACTGACGACCCTTTGCTGGCCACCATTCTCGACCGCCTAGAGACATTTCTGGTTAACCCAGTTGATACGAACCTTTCCATCACCGAAACGCTGTTGGACATGGCCACATGTGGCTTTGTATCACTGGAGGGCTGGCTTCTGCGCCATCCAGACAATTATGCCTTTGATGACGGAGACAATGAGGATGTGGACGGGGAGGGTGAGGAGGGGCCAGCAGAGGTTGGTGGAGAGGCGGACAATACACTTGAGTCAGACGACTTGGTTGTTGAGCGCCAGCGAGCGGCTGCCATGCGTCGCTGTCGGAGACGGCCGCGCTGGGTCGGGCTTCCGCGGCTGATCACGGTACTTCAAACATTGGTCGACCAAGTGGCCGCGTACCGACAGACCATTCCACGGTTTGGAGACCTCTTGCAACAGCGTCGTGAGGCCTTTCAGACAGCAGACTCATCTGGATCCTCAGTCAGCGGACCCGCACAGCACTACAAAGGCTCGCACATCCCTACCGCTGCCGCTGCCGCTGTCGGCGCTCCAGTCACGCCCAACACTGGCGCCGCCGAGGGCGCTTACGCCGAAGGATCACGGGGCGCATCACCGGCGCGTCCGTCTGGCCTGGAAGGCTTTGCACAGCGCATCCTTTCCGAACTGGGAACTCCAAGCCTGTCTGTATCTACTCGTGGACGGAAGGATCGGTTTGCAGTGTTGCCAAGCACAGGCGGTAACGGCATAGCTACTGGCTTTGGATTTTCTACATCTGCGTCTGCAAGGCCTGTTACTGCCGTAGCGCCTAGGGAGTTTCCCATGATTACAGATAACACGCCTGTGCGAGGCGCGAGATCTCTCTCCTCGGGCGGTAGAGTAGGGGGGGGCACTGGCAGCGAGGAGGCGACTTTCTGGAGCCAACGCCAGGGTGGTGCGATGGCTGGCCAGCTTGCGGCCTTCCAAGCCGTGGACCGTGATATTCTTTCACGGCGCATGGGCCTACCGACATTGACAGCACCGCTTGCATCTACAGTAGCGCCGATTCCACTCCATTTTGGCAAGACGGCTATGACAACAGAGGCTGAGGGCCACAGTGAGGGCAAAATCAAGGAGGGCAAGAGTGGTGAGGAAGACGGCGGCGAAGGCGCCAAATACGGAAACGACATTGGTGACAGTGACATGGACGCAAGCCTTGTTGAAAGCACCCTGCCATCAGAAAATGGTGACGCGTTGTCAGCACTGGCTGCGCTGACAATGGGTGAGAAGACGGCCACAGTATCGCACATTCTGACCAACACGGTAATTCTGCAGTCGTTTCTTTTGGAGATGGCAGCGGTGCTGCAGGTAAGAGCAGGGCTCTTTGACGAGGTGCGGTTCGTGTAGTGTTGTCATCTATCAGTTGATTGTGCAATTATGCGCAGCCGCTGGCTTTATTCGATATGAGTTCGAAATAAGCAAAGGAGTAGGAACCAGCTGGTTTATACCTAGATTTCTTTTTTGGCCTTTGTCGTGTTGATCCTGCTACGTCTGTTCTACCTTGTCGCTGCTTTTCAGTGATGATTGGCGACGTGCTTAAGTTAGTCAATCAAGGCCGTCCTTTTCCTCTGATCGGGCTTGCCAAGGTGACGATGGGTGCCCAATGGAGGATGGCGGTCAGGAGATCCTTAACAAGCCACATGATACTATGCACAAGAGAGTCGGGATACTTTTGCTAGCAATGCCAGGCTTTTGTTTAACAATCACCCAACGCAAAGTCACAGTGATCAAATCATCAATATGCCAAAGTGCGGAAAACATTGAAAGAACAGAAAGAAAAGGATAAGAAAAGCACAAAAAACGAAAGTAAACAGCAATCACCCAAACGCTCCGTAATATTACAAACAAAAGCCTTGCCCACCCACGCCCACGCACGACGCGCACAGAAAGTATCCAAATCTCTGTCTTTCCCATTCCTCTCCCCGTCTGCCTCGCCGCCACCGCTGCCCTCCTCTTCCACCCCCTTCTTGCCCTTCTTCCTCTATCCCAGCCGCACAAGTCTATGCATCTCCCAACCCTACTCTACCCGTTGCTCCCAAACACCCGCTCGCTGTCCGTCTCAGGTTGGCTCCGTGTCCTTGGCCAACGTACGTGAAATGCTCCCGCCTGCCCCCATCAGAAGCCGAAAGACCCAGTCTGCATGCATGTTTAAACTCCAAAAGCCCTTTTTCTTTTCCTCCCAGGTCATCACGAAAAAACACCCTTCCCCTTCCGCTCCCCGTCACAGTCCTCTACCTACCCCTTCCTCATGCCCGTCGCCACTCAAAAGTAAGAGGCCAGTTGAGAGTAAGATGGGGTCCGGCCATCGTGAAAGTCAAGGTTGCAATTCCGTTACGGCATCTCTCTTTGTCACCCAATCTTTCCTTCCTTTGCCTGCCCCTCCAAGCGTGCGCGCATCCTTGCCTTTCCATCCAACCACACAGCCTTCCCGTCAAACGGAAACGGATGTGCGTCCCATCCCTAGCCATAAGAACACCTGTGCCCAACGCTGAAACCAAACACACACGCCGGATCCAACAAAAGAGATTGACAAGGCAAAAGGGAAAAAAACAGCAAACAGGGGAAAATTAAAGGAGAAAAATTGAGCAGCTGGCCGTGAAAAGGCACAATAAATGAAAATGAAGAAAAGTACTTGAATGTGGAAGACAACAGAGGATGATCCGAAGGGTAGCAGCAGAAAAGACATCCAAAAAGGAGAAAGAGGGGAGAGGAGAGAGAAAAGTGGAATATGAGTTTTGGCCAAGAGGGGAAGGAAGGAAATGGTTAGCTTTGCAGAGAGAAAAAGCCTTTCAACCCCAGCCGCTCTATGCTCCTTTGTAGGTTTTTAAAGATTGGTTCATCGTTGACTTGCTTGCTAGGCAGAAGGAGAACTGATCTGCTTGTCCTTTCGTGGCTTGATGACAAACTCGGCCATAATCTGGATATGATCGGCTGGAAAGTGGTAGTTGGGGAAACCAGGCACACGCTTGAGATATTCGGCATCAGGGGGTCCCAAAAGGGCGACCACCTCCAAGGTATTGGTCGAGTACCAGATATAATCGATGACATTAGCAAAGCCCGGGGTGTAGTTGGTAAAGGGCATTTCATCGGGGGTTCCCACTAGGTGCTGGTAGGAAGATTTGAGGCTGAAGGGGTGGTCGATGCCGTCGCGGGTGAAATTGCCGTACTGGAATTTGGAGATCTCTGGGTGGTCTGGCGACAGGCGACCCATGCGCAAGAGCTCAGTGACGCCACTTTCAGCCGTCGAGTTGTAGTCACCGCAGACAAATAGCGGGATGTCGGTGTTACTGCGGTAGTCCTGGGACGGCGCGCATTCGATGGGGACGGGGTCCTTGCCTTCGCCCGGCATCTCGATCATGCGCTTGTCCTTGACAGCTGGCATGCGGGCGTACTTTTCCGCCTGCTTGGTGAGAAAGTCCATGATCAAGGCGGTCTGGACAATCTTGACGTCGGCCAGTGTGCCTTCCCAGGCCAGGTGGGCATTGACAACGATCATACGGGCACCGGTCTTGCGGCTCTCAAAGAAGCCAACAATGGCAATGTTGTCCTTTGGCATAACGCGGTTGAAAATATCGTGCTGGGTCTTCATGTCCGGACGGTTGATGGCCAGGGCCTGGAAGTCAATGAGCTGCTTATCCAGTAGCACGAATTTGCTGCCCTTGTAAAAAATGGCACATCCATCGACAGAGGCAGCGTCCTTTTCGGACATGGTGCGGGCCTTGGAACGGGGGAAGTGAATGGACTTGTAATCGTTGTGGGCCAGGCTGGGGCCAAAAGTTTCGCGTAAGGCGTCGGTGGTGATCTCCTGCAAACAGACAAAGTCGGCATCGTGGCGGCGGATCTCTTCGATAATCTTTTCTTTGCGGTAGTCCCAAGTGAGCGCACCCAGTGGCGTGTAGCCGTAGACCTGTGAGGTTGCGTACCGTTCGCCGAGAATGTTCCAGGAAAAAACCTTGACGCGCTCGAGCGAGGCCGAGACATCCTCTTGAACAATGATCGCGGTACGGTCGTTCGGAGGTGCAGGAACTTGGCGGTCAGAGTGAGGAAGAAAAGAAACAGCACGCAGGGTACAAAAAGGACAAAGAACGAGGGTAAACAGAAAAGAAAAAAATGAAAAGCCTGAGAGTAAAACTTACTAGGTGGCTTTTCCCTCAGGTAAGTGATTAGTGACTTTGTTCCCTTTTCCATTATAACCCTTTTCAGCTCAGGGTCAAGCGGGTTTCCTTCGATTCCAAGGACCTCGAGCATATGTAGGGAGCCTAACTCAAAGGGAAGGGTGTGGATATTATTGTTGAAGAGAAGGAGTTGCTTCAAAAAGGTGCACATGCCCAGCTCTGGCGGCAGTTCTGAGATCTGGTTAAAGGACGCCTCCAGCACGCGCAGCTGGCGTAGGCTGCCAATGGCAGCAGGCAAGACGGTCAACTTGTTGGAGGCAATGTACAGTTCCTGCAGAAAATCGTAACAGAAAAGCTGGGGCGCCAGCGAGCGCAGGCCTTGGCCACTGAGGTCGAGATTATGCCAGTCCTGGCGCCGATTGGACTTGTCGGCGGGCACTGTCCATGGCCTTCTAATATCCTCAGACTCGCCGTCATCGTTGAGTGTCGAGCTGTTGAGAGTGGGCGAGGGGCCGCCAATGCCCTTGTTCTCACTCGCCTTTAGCCGGGCGTAATAGTTGGCGAGATTCTGCTCCACCATGGCACTGTTGGCAGCCTCAGCCTCCTTGTGCAGGCGTAGTTGCTCGGCCCAGTGCTCGTTCATGGGATGCTGTTGTTGCTGAAGCTGCTGGTGCTGTTGCTGCTGCTGGTGTTGGTGCGGATGCTGGTGCGGATGCGGGTGCTGGTGCTGATGCTGCTGTTGCTGTTGTTGCTGCTGCTGCTGCTGCTGAGCGGCGGCGGCGGCGACAGCAGCAGCGCGCATAGCAGCACCATGGCTGTTTTGCAAGCCATTGGTAAAGGGGCTTGTGTTAGACAAGACGCCGGCCGAATAGGCAGAGTGGTGGGCAAGAGCAGACGAATTCGCGTTGTGGACGCCCTGGTCGGCTGCGGCCTGAAGAACCTGGTGGTGCTGGGGGATACCCTGGTGTTGATGGGCGCCAGGCTGCTGAAAGTTGTACATCATGGGCATGCCGCGGCCGGCCGGGTTGCCGTTGAGGCGCGAAGCATGGCCTTGCTGGTGGCTTTGGTTGTACATGCCGAGCGTCGAAGAAAGGCCCCGCGAACCGGGATCGGGCGACTTGGAAGGCGACGCAGGCTCAGAAAAGTACTGACTGATGGAGCTGGGCGAGTTAAGTAAGTTGAGGGAGTTGAGGGAGTTGAGGGAGTTGAGGGAGTTGAGGGAATGGAGGGGGTTGAGAGGGTTGATTGAGCTGAGCGCGTTGAGCGAGTTGAGTGAGTTTAGGTGGGCGTCGGATACGGACGGCACGACGGCAGCTTGGTTGACAATGGTGCGAGGTGGATAGAAGAGGTTTCCGGCCGGTATGTAACGGTAACCATCTGCCATCTAGTTGTCATGGATGGCAGCGGCACGAGGCAGAGTTAAGAAGCGGGGCGGCGGCACGGCGACGGCAGCAAAGCGCGGCAGCGAGCAGCAGCACAGACAGTCGGTGCAGCAGACAAGAGCAGCAGCGGATGAGGAGAAGTTTTTGCGAGGAAAAAAGCGTGCATGGGGTCCAAGGGCCCGTTTCGCTTGCATCGATTCGTTGGGGGAGGAAATTCGAGGGAGACGGCGAGAGTTGGACAAGATCAAGCGGCCATTTACTGGTCGTTCTGGCAAGGCAGGCTATTAAAATGAACCAGAAGGGAGAAGAGATAATGACGGAATAGAAATAGGCTAGCTTTTTTCTCTTCTTTCTTCTTTCTTGATTTTTGGTTTTTTTTTCTTTTTTTTCTTTGATTTAGTCTTTATGTCGGATGAATCCACCGTTGACTTTGTTGTTTTTTGTGGTAAAAATATGGAACTGTCTGGAATATAGATGTTATGAGCAAGCAAGAAAGTTATTTTGTAGAAATGAGAGAAAGGGCGAGGGGTCCGAGGGGTGGGAGCAGAAGATGCAGGAGGCAATTTGGAGGGGAAAATGGTGAAGACGAAGATGATGGCACAATATAGCAAGGGAGACCAGGGCATGCGAGTAGTGGCGCGGCAAAGGTGCCACCGCAAGCAAAGGGACTTACCAGACGTAAACGTTGTGACTACAACCAAGAATATGGGAAGAATAGTAAATAGATATTGCAGCGGAATGATATGGGGAGAGATGGCGATGGCGATGTGGTGCTCCGGCGAGAGAATTGGCTGAGTTTTGCGGCAGCTTGTTGTGGTTGTTCCAACCTGACTGAGCCACACAAGTTGAGGGGCTGAGTCATATAGTCACGTGTTGGGTCACGGGGTCCTTAGAGGCGGGTCTGTCTAGACCGGTCTGTATGAAGAGGGGCGGAGAAACGGCCAGAGAGCAGCCAAGACGCGGTTGAAGATGCACGGCGGCTGCAGAGTTACAGAGCGGGGAAGCTGTTGCTTTTTGTTTGTCAAACATTAAGGGCTGTGTCCCTTTTGTGCCTGCTCGACCAGCCTGGCCGTGATATATATGTAGCCTGTGGACTCGTCACAGTCGCTCCTGTGCTGTGCCTTTCAAGCCTTTTTCTGTATATTTCTCCCCTGCTTTCGGGGGGTTTTTGCTATTTATTTGTTTTTCTTTTATCAGGTTGGATTATTTATTTATATTTTACTGACTACTCTGACTACTCTGATTGTTTTTTTATTTTCAGCTTTGGTCTTGGTGCTTATTTCTACATTCAACTTTATGCCTCTGCTTTTTTCTTTTCCCTTCATCGCTTTACGATTTAAAGCCCTCATAACAGCCCGCCGCATAGCCTTCTCCATCGCTGGGGGCCTCCTGCTGTCTACGGCCCGCAAAACAAGAGTGCCTTGACACGTACATCGCCTCAGCTGCAATAGAAGACGAGACGCCAGACCGCCAAGGTGGCGGTGAAGACTGCGTTCCGTGGAGTTCACGCTGGCCTGTCAATTGTCTGCCAATGCCTGTCAGCTGTCTGGTATCGGCTTTAACGACTGCTTGCGCGCCTGTTCTTCAGCGAGTACAGGCCCTGGGCCCGCCAATACAACAAGGCTGTTGCCACTAGTTAGACAAACCGAGGGGGTGAGAAAATTAAATAAGAAAAAAAGAAAAGGGGGAGGGGGTTGCCACCCGCCCTAAAAAAGGGCGAAATGGAGTACGTGTATATGGGATATGGCGCCGCTAGAAACCCCTTACCCGAGCAGCAGCATCCACGGCCACCCGTGACATTGCCGGCGCGTTCCAAGTCCACCAAGCCGGCACCCACGAGCAGGAGGACTCTGTTTTCTGGCCACAAACGGTCCAATTCGGCCGACAGCGCTCAAAGTCGCTCGTCTCACGAGCGTCTCCCGCCTCTGCCGGCTTCTCCTGACCAGTCGCCGAGTCAGCCGCCGGGCCAGCTGTCGGGTCGACCCCTCCTGCCGTCATTGCTGTCGCTGCCACAGCCCCTTTCGCCGCACAGGCTCGTTTTGCCTCGCCACGGCAACAAGCGTCTGCCGGTGCCGGTGCCACCGCCGTCTCATCGCTTCAACGAACTCGATCTTCATCCCGATACCGAATCACACCCACATCCTCATCCTCATCCCGGCCGCAGCACCGCTCCGTCACCGCTTTCTTTGCCGGCGGTTTCGGTCTCGGTCTCGGCCGGTGCTTCGTCCTCCTCAGCAGTCTCGGTCTCTTCGTTGCCGCTACCCTCTCCTTGCCATCGACCGCCTTTCTCGGCAGGATCTGCAGCAGCCACGACGGCTGATCGCAGACAATTTCTTTTTCAGCTCCATCATAGTGGCGCCAATCTAGCTATGCTACCGGACCCTGCTCTATTTGGCAAGTTATCTCCCGCAACAGCAGCCCCCGGCCCATCAGTGGCGTCGGGCGGTTCTGCTTCTTACGGTCGCCCCGAAAGCTTGTCCAGCACTTCCGGGTCCCGGACCATGGCTTCTAGCGAAGCGCTTTCCCGGATGGATAGCGGAGCCGCCGAATCCGGCGCCAGTGCCGCTGGCACGGCTGGTGCTGGTACTGGCACCGTCGCAAGGGCGTCACAGCAGTCTCTCGCCTCGTCTGGCGCACGCCGCCACCCGTTCATTGTCCGCAATGGCCGAACCTATCTCGCCGACCCCACACTGGCCTATCCGCTCCCCGTCGACTTGCCTGAGCTTCACCGCCAGTCGTTGCGCACGCTGCTACTCTTCCAACTTTTCGGTGGTCCTGTATGTTCGCCATCTTTGGCCAAGAAACCACCCACCCGCGTGCTGGAAGTTGGCTGTGGCACCGGATTCTGGAGCACCATGTGCAACCAGTATTACGCGCGCCAAGGCCACCGCGGCATTTCTTTTACCGGCATGGATGTTGCGCCCATCGGTCAGCGGAACCGCATAGCCCATCAGGGCAGCGGAGGTGACAGTAGTGGCGACAGCAGTAGCAGCACCAGCAGCACCAGCGGTAACAGCAGCAACAACCGGCCGCCAACTGATGGAAAGGACGCCAACGCTGGAATGAATTGGACTTTTGTGCAGCACGACATGTGCCGCCGGCCGTGGCCATTTCCAGATGGGCACTTTGACCTGATTATGATCAAGGACATGTCGCTGGCTCTGGTGGCGAAAGCCTACCAAGACGTGGTGGATGAAAGTGTGCGGCTCCTGGACAGTGGCGGCACGCTGGAAGTATGGGATTCGGACCACAAGATTCGCATGCTACGGCCTCATGTGCCCGAGTCTTCGACGTTGAGCACCGAAGAGGAGGAGGACCACGAGGCGGCCATCCGTGCGGGAGCCTATATCATGACAGCGCACACGCCATTGTCGACGCCGCTTAACAACTACATTGTTGAATATAACTCCTGGCTGGCCAAGGCTTTCGATGACGGAGCCCATCCGACGACGGTGCCGTGCACCACGGTCGGGGCTATGTTTCTGCAAGAGGCCGACCGTCTGGAGGGTGCCGGGTCACGCCGGTTGGCCGTGCCCCTATCTGAGGTCAAGTGGGAGCGTGAAGGGGTCGGCGGTGTGGTCACCAAGGACGGCAAGCCGTACATCGAAACGAACAAAAGTCACCTACACAAAGGCAAGACGCATGATGCGGGTGATGTCACTGCCGCAGCAGATGGCCGTCGCAGCAGCAGCATTTCACCAGCCCAGAGCGCGCTGCGCCGCACGGCGCTATTGACTGTTGTGCAAATGATCCAGAGCCTCGAGCCAGTGCTGCGTGAGGCGAGCTGCAAGAGCCAGGACGAGTGGGACGGCTGGTACGGCAAGATGACAAACGACCTGATGAAAGAGAACGGCACATCTTGGGGAGAGTGCCTGGAGATTGGTGCCTGGTGGGCAGTAAAGAAGTAGAAAAAATGGTTGCTGGCTGGCTGTTGTGGGCATATATGTGTGTATGTGTGTGCTCTTGTTTCCTTGGTCGCTTGCTTTATTTATTTCCTAAAGCGTTCGTTATTCCCTTCTTCCGTTCGTGTTTGTTTGTTCTTACCCCCCCTTCTCTTCTTTTCATTTAAAAATTGTAGTGCAAATTCCTTGTTTCCCCTTGATCCATGTTATCCGTCTTGTTCCTTTTTCAGAGAGTCCGTTTCGGTCATCTTCCTTCCCTGTCCTTAGCCGGCCTAGGCGCCGTCATATCGCTTTCTTAACGTTCGATAGCGCTTGAGATAGTATCTGGGTTAAACCATCAACGTCAGCAGTGTTATTTTGGCTTGGGCTTCGTTCTGTCGTCTCCCGTTCTCTACAAAAACGTACAAGGCTTCAATTTCTGTTTTATCACTGCATCAGTAAAGAAAACGCGCCAGTAATATTGAGACACGACGCACCTTTCCTCACGAACTCGGCACGTTCGATTCCTTGGCGGATGGCTGCATCGTTACGGAGATGGACATTAGCGGAAAAGGCAGCGTGCAATCTGCGCCGAAAGTACACCTGGCCCTGTGGATAGTCTTTTCCAAGATTGAGAAGCTCTTGTTGGGGAGGATTAGTCCGATTTTCCGGAAGATGGGTTTAAGTGACCGCTCACCTTTATATATGGCAATAACCTGGCTCCTCAGCACTGGATTCACGGGGGAGGGCGAAACCATCTCCGTAAGTGGCCATCGGAGGTGCTGTGCACGGTAGAAAGAAAACTGGTCGAGCAAAGGCCTACGAGGGGCGTCTGTTGTAGGCAAGCTTTCTTTTGGTATCGAGCTAGGGCGACGATGCACGAGTTGGCGAATCAGAAGGAGGAGCTCGGCAGACCGCTGTAATCTTATCGGCTAGCCGGTCGGCCCGCTACAACCCCCTCATTTCAGAGCGCTCTCCCCTGACGAGCCGAAGGCGCGGTGACTGATTGTGCCTGAAAGTAAAAAGGAACACCAGTATTATGGTCAGGTGTTTTCCATCTCCTATACTCGCATGTTTTAGATGGCGGGCAGAATGTTTTACACCCGAGCGAAGTCTCTATCGGTGACAGCGGCAGCGGCAACGACGTCGGGAAGAACTCAATGTTGCGGCATTAGGTCCGGAGCCCTGGTCTTTCCGACCTATCGGATGCTGTCAACGTCCCGGACTGTTCGGACACCGGCAAGCAGCACTGATACCTCACCGGTGGCGGTGCTACCACCGCAGCCACCGGCGCGATGGCTATCAGACCTCAGAGCCCGTGTCGGCAAGTGCATCATGTTTGGCTGCTCGCCGGGACAGGTGACCGAGGCAGGCGTTGTATTGCGAGCACTGGCTACAGAATGGCGAGAGCTTACGGCCGGCTGCGAGGGTTTCTTGACCGGCGAGCGACGCGGGCTGGAGGGCCAGAAGGTGGTCTGGGGCGAGATGGATTCTTTCGTAAGGCCACATTTCCTTGGGTGATTTCTTTACTTCTTCAGCACGCGCGTTGACAGGCATTCGTGGCCAAGAGCCACGTCAACAATGTGATGTATGCCCGCTATGCGGAGTCTGGGCGGGTCAACTGGATTCTGTACTTTGGGTTTATCTACCCGGAGCAAAAGAGGCAGTGGTCAGAGCTCATGACGCCGCGGTCGACTGGACTGATTCTCAAAAGCCTCAAGACGGATTTCAAGTTTGTCAGTATACGGACGGATAGACGGGGGCACCTAGAATTACAGAAAAGTCTCAAGGCTAACAATCTCTCGCAGCCAATGACCTATCCAGATACGATCTCCGTCTACCATAAGCTACGGTCATCTCCGCTGGCCGACCCAAAGGCGACGTCCCTGTTTCTAGACAGCATCGTACTGTCGCACCGGCAGCGGCGCATAGCAGCGCGGACGTTTGAAGACATTTCTGTCTACGACTACAGAGCGGCGACCAAGACGCAACTGCCCGAGTTTATGCAGATGGCGCTGGGCAAGGTGTGGGAGCAGCAAGAGGCCGAGAAACAGCGAGCGCGAACTCGGGTAGCAGAGCTGGCGGCGGCGGTCGATCGGCTGGAAAAGCAGACATGGAATCGCATCGACGCGGTCGAGGACATGGGAAGCACGAAGCCGTCGTAGGGGCCATAGTGCTGTCGCTTGATAAAGTACAAAACGGGTTAATTTCGAGTACATAGAAGCTACCCTCTGTGTCCCCTCGGTACCAACATCCAGCGGACGGACAAGTGCCGAGGTGATCGCCCGACCTTGCCGTTTTCTCATTAGCCCCTGTGGGATGTGGCGCAATGCAATACTGTTATCTACTCGCTCGCCACTATGGAGTACCGCCCCCCAGAATTTTTATTATTTCTGTTTTTTTATATTAAAAAAGCGCGAATCTTTGTTTCCGGACCGTACGTCGTACACTATTGATTAATGGTCGTGCACGGAGAAAGAATCTCGATTCTACTAGGGCGGGAGAGCATAGCAGCATCGACAATGTCTTAAGAGTAATGTGTACTCTAGAGCGTATTATGAACTCAGAAGTGTGTAGTACTTCTAGGCCAAACAATAAATGCCGTGAAAAATATTTCAATCCGCGTGGATGACCTTAGGGACATAGACACATGCAAAAGCAGCAATGGCGACAAGGAAAATGTAAAAATGATAATAATAGTGCAAAGTAAAAAATAGTAACAAAGGACTACCCTATTACAATAGTTACTCAAGCCCATCGGAAAATAGCCCCTCAGACCTTAAGTTGTTACTAGTCTGCACTGCATTCGCGCTCCCGTTTGAAACCACCATAAGAGCCACTAAAAATGCGCATGTGAGCCTGCAGGCCCCCCTCCCCCCACTACCAGGCACCACGTACGGCGCGCTATAGCGGCGCCACAGCACTACACTACCAGAACTTACTCAGGCTCCCGCCCAGCGCTCCTTCACTAGCCACAGGATCTTACCTGCCATCGTCGAGATCCCACCCCGTCTATATTTTCCCTTCCTTTCCTACTCTCCCGCATTGAAGCATATTCATCCCGCCGCACCCCTCCACCACCACGCATTCGCCTTGTCCATTGTCTGGGCGTGGCGCCGTGAAGAGTAGCGAGCAGCGGCGCCTGATCCTAGATTCTCTTGGACGTCACATATTTTTGTTCTTGTATTTTTTTGGGGGGGGTGTATCTTTTTCTTTTTCAACCTTCGACATCATCTTCGGCACCTTCTCCAGCCTCTCCAGTGCCTCCCGCATACTAGCATCCCAGCATCACCGGAACTCTCGGCATCCCTGACATTTTCTTGCTACCTGCTTCTTGATCTATTGGTCTCTCAACTCTCCCTGCCGAGACTTCCCCGCCCAGCTGGCTCAGAAGCAATTTTCTGGGCCGGACGCAGCTGCATGCCTCGTGCGTCGCCCTCGGCCAAGCGACAGCCGGGAGCGTCCAACCGTGACGCCCACGCCGCCCGTTATGAGCCGAATGGCCTCATAAGTTCTAGCAGACGTAGTGGCAGGCATCAGCCCCGAGTCACTGCGTCTTCTGGCCTAGCTGGCGGTGGTCTTTCGGCCGCTGCTACAGGCGCGGTCTCGTCTCCGCCCTCCTCGACCTTGATCTCTCCGGTCGCTCCGGCTACCCTAGCAGTTTCTTCCCCGGCTTCCTCGGTTTCGTCTACGCAACACCGCCTGGCTGCTGCTGCTGCTGCCGCCGCCGCCGCCAACGTCTGTACTCGCGACTTTGATGCCATGACCAGTGGTACCGCTCGCCGCCGCAGCAGTTCAGAACGCCACGACCGGCACACTCATCGGTCTACCCCGGACGTCATGGCTCTGACATCTGCTGCCTCCGCGGCTTCACTGTCGGCATCGGTGTCGTCTTCGGCACCGAACTCATCTTCAGCTGCAACTTCAGCATCGTTCTTGGGCACTGGATCGGGCTCCGGTCTGACTTCTTCCGCGACTTCTTCACCTGCCTTGATGCCTGTGGCCCCATTGTCCTCCTCACCCTTCTCCTCCTCCTTCTCCTCCACCGTGGCGGCTTCCCCGGTCGCCCTTTTCGACGATGCGCACCGTCGAATTGATGTCAACGCTTCCAAAAACGCCAACGTCCATCGCGACACCGGCCCCATCGACCTGGCCCTCACTGTTCTGCGCTCGTGCCCTCTTTACGACACTATTGCCATTCTCATCATTCTTATGCAGCTGTCGCCCATTTTTTTGTCTACCACCTACATGCTCTTCACCGTTTTGACCTTTGTGCCACCCGTCACCACAAGCTCGGGGCTCAGCATCACCGATATTTTTGACGGCTCGCTGACCACACCGTCGTTGACCAACATGCTCGTCATGGACGTTTTTTTTCTGTTGGTCTGGCTCTTCCTCTGGGGCCCTGTGCAGCAGGTTATCTTGGACTGTGCTCAAGTCGTTATTGCTCTGACCCTAGGGGGAGGCGGAAGCAGTGGCAGCCCTCGCCAGCGCTCTACCAACAACATTTTTGTCTGTGTGGGCATCGTGCTACTATCTCACTTTGGCCACGTCCCGAGCCTACAAAGAATACCACATCTGGGACCGCTTTTAGCCTCCGATCATGGCCTATCGCTGCCACCGGGCCGAGGTAGTGCCATCTTTCAACCACGGTCTTTGTTTGGTCGCCGGGCTGGCGGTGGTGCTTCCTGGGTCCGCAACATGTTTGCCATCCACATCCTGATGCAGGGAATTGTTCGCTACGTCCGCGAGTGGTACATTCGACGAGAACGCCGCGATACCGTAGCCCACGCTCTGTCTGATCCCGAAGCTGCCAAAGGCAGTGCCGTTGGGGCCGAAGACTCGTGGGCGGATCCTTCTGCTTCTGCAGCAGACGGGGATATTGGTGCGGGAACGAATAGTAACAACGGCGGCGGCGGCCATGGTTTCAGTCAGGCTTTGGTTGACAACAATAACAGCAACAGTCACGGCGGCGGCAACAGTATAAACAATAACAACGGCACCAACAATGTTTACACCTTGGGGAACTCTGCCAACACCAACACCAACAATGCCAATACCACTGGCAACAGCCACTCCTCATCTTCTGGTGGTGGTGCCATTAGCAGCCTTAGCGTCGGCAGCGACATCGCTTCTACCGTACTTGGCGCCGCGTCCGGCGCAGATGCGGTTGCGGGCGCTCCGTATTCTCCTCTATTCTCTGCTTCTACAGCCGGTGTCACTACGGCCAGCTCTGTCACTGCTCTCGGTAGCCTCCCGGGAAGCTTTTCACCAGTACCAGGTCCCCTCTCGTCCAAGAAAAAGCGGAAGCAGAACGCCCTGGTGCGCTTACGACAGCCTCTTTGGGCTGCACTTGCGAGTACCAAAATTGTCATGATCAAGGAGTATGAACTTTCCCAAGCCGCGTCTGAGTCAGCCGGTGCCGAAGCCACAGATGTTGACAACCTCGGCAATGCGCCCTTCTACGCCCAGCCGCGTCAAATTTGGATTTGCTATATTGGCCACGACGAGGTTTGTTTCAGCACAAGCGAGTTTGACAACGATTACGACAACGGCACCAGCAACGTAATTGGCAATAACAACGGCAACAGCCACAATGACAACAGCAACAGTCAATCTACCGCCGCCACCCACAGCACTCACGCACCGAACTCATCCTATATTGACACCAGCAAACCCTTTTATGTCCGTATCAATAGCGCCATTTGGCAGGCGACTCGCATCATGCCTGTCGCGAACGACGACGGTAGTGATGATGCGGATGCCACAGTCGCCACAGGTGCTACCAGTACCTCTTCTGGACGCCCCTCGTTTGCTGTGGCCGCCGACAAAAAGACCAGATGGACAGGCGATATTTACGGCCTCACGCCTTTGGCCAGCTACGAATGTGAGTTTGTCAGCACCCGCACCGGCGAAGTTCTCTTTAGCACCAGCGTTAGGACCGCCCCAGCACCGTCTCGTAGTGCCAGCGTTGCAACTGCAGCTGCCGCTGCCGCCGCTTCTGCCAAGCCCGTATCCACGCCTCAACTGCGCCCACATGTGTCTCCAGCCACCACCATCAAGGCCTCTATTGCTACCCAAGAGGCCAAGCTGAACGACGAAAAGACACGGCTTAAGACGCTTCGCAAGGACCACAATCGCCGCATCAACACGCTTAAACGAGAAATTGACCGTCTGTCGGCCTCGGTGCAATCTGCCGGTGGCAACGATGAGAAGCTGAAGCAAAAAATTCACCAGAACAATGTTCAGCAGAAGCATGCTGAAGATGACATTGAAACACTCAATGCTGAGCTGGGCAATGCCAGTGCCGTGCCCGAAGATCTACTGAGCCAGCAGCGCATCAAGAAGACGGAGTGGGACCGTGAAAAGGCGCAGTTTGATGGCGCCGTTGCCTCCTTTAACAGTTTCAAAAGCGCTGTTGACAGTGAAATTCGGGTGCTGGAAGAGGACCGGGCCAGCCTTCTGGCCAAGCACACCAAGATAGCATCGCGCATTGCCAAGGCCGACAGTGACTACGCACGCATTATGGATGCCAACGCACGTGGGCTTGACGAGGCCGAGCGGCGCCAGCAGGACCGTGCTGCCATTGAGAACGAACATCAACGAAACATGCAGAAATACGCTGAGCGCATCGCTGCCCTGCAGGCCGCGAACAGTGCCAAGGTGAACGCCATCAAGGGCATGCATGAGACCTTGCGCACCTTTTATTCGTCTTTTGACAGCGAGCGTCCTTATGAAGACAGGTACGCCTCTGTAGCCGCTGCAACAGCTGCCATCACCGCAGGCTCACCAGCTCCGCCAGCGCCACCAGTGCTACCGCCGTCGCAGCCGCATTTACAGGCGCAATCGCAGTCGGCAGCTTCCGCATTGGCGCACGCTCCCGCGGGCGCCACCGGTATGTGGCCCACGCATCAGCAGCTCTCTCTCGCTTCCGTGTACGGTGCTTCCGGTGTTATGTGGTCCTCTTCGGTACCTGGGGTGGCTCCGGGTGTTCCGTCTACTAGTGCATCTTCTCCTATTCCTTCCAGTGTCGCCATGGCACAGATGCCACCCTACGTGCAGCTATCTAGCCTACAAGCCCAGACCGGCAGTCTGATGTCGCAACCAACCATGCCGAAGACACGTGGTCGATCGTCTTCGATGCTAAGCGATGTATCCGGGTTCACCCAGTCGAGCACAGCTGATGACGACGCCTTTTTTATGCCTTCCTCGACTCTGGCTAGCAACTACTGGATTGGTGCTAACGGCTATTGTGGCGGAGCAGCAACGGCGGTATCGGCACCAGTAACAGCCACGGAATCTTTTATAGCAACTACAATGGCACCAGACGGCACCGCCTCTTGCCCTCCGTCATCGCAAGCGTCTTTGCTGCGCGGTTCGTCTCTGTATGGACTCAACCGTGCGAGAATTAGCTCTCGGTCCGGCTCTGGTTCTGGTTCTAGTGTGCACAGCGGGAGTGCCAGTGCCGGAAGCGGACGAGATCCGGCGAGCCCGGTGTAGTGTGCAAGCTGATATCTTGGCTCCAAGCCGAGTAGCAGCGAGGGAGGAAAACTAGGGGGTGATAGGGGCTTACTTGTTAACACTAGTAGTATTACCAGGCTGGTTGCTGTTGTGTTTATGTATACTGAAAGGCTGTCAGCGAAACCGTTAGTTGCTTACTTGGTATGGTGAGGCAGATGGGAGCGATTCAGTTGGCCTATTCAGATAAGTGAAGCAATTGAAGCGAAAAGTTTGATTTTCTTCCTCAAATTCTTGCCAGTGCACATTGCCACTGGTATATTTCTTGCCTGTATTCTATCCGTCGTTAAGACCACAAGTGGATCCAACTTGTCTGGTTATGTGGCTCCTGCTCCGTGCGATCCCTTAGTCAGTACCTTCTCAGGACTGTCGGGGACGCTCGACTGACTAGTCCACATCCTGGTGATAGATGCACAGCAATGGGTAGCCTTTAGGCCTGATTACCAGCGTGTGGGTAATAGTATTGACGATGTACGAGAGCTAGACTACGGCTAGATGCTGGGGTTTTGAGTGCGTGGCCGTGGAGACGGCCATTAGTCAGAAACCCACAGTTATATAATCATTAGCACCTACTTACGTCGTACATTTATTTCACTGACCCCTGAATGGTACAACGATGTACACTAAATACTACTTTTCTTCTCTTCATCACTCCTGTCCACGCATTAATTCCTCAATTTGGTGGTAAATAAAATGCGTCTTTAATGAGGCATGAAGTTGCGTGAAGATCCTATTGATTACTGTATTGTCGCCTTTTGTATCTGCTGTCATGAAATTATCTCGTATACCGCCTCCCTAATCACCTCTGGCTTCTTTGGTGTAACTTATTCATATCTGAACTTTCTTGGGTATAACTCCCGCACTCTTTTTTACAATCTTCATTCTTCATTTCTCGTTTTTATCCTTCCATATTATCATTCAGTCGAGAGTTCCTATATGTTTGATTTCACAAAGTTTTTATCACTTCCCTAGACACCATTCCTGTTCTCGCTCATATTGGTTGAACAGCATGCCGGGGCTGTCCAATTCCCGTTGGGCCAAAGAAGGGCGTGCCAGCTCGGTTCCGCCGCCGGTAGCACGCGCCAGCAGCGTGGCCAGCGAGGGACACGGTAATCGGGCCGTTGGCAATAGCGGCAACTTTGCATCCGCAGTAGCAGAGCTGTCTCGATACGCTAAGATTGTGCGGCGTATGAAGTGGAAGTTGCCGTTCCTGGAGATGGCCTACGAGCTTGCGACGGGCAGCAATTCAAAGCCAGAGGCGGAGCTCATGTTCAAGCTAGACTTTTTTGAGTACTATATGCTTTGTGAGCGTGCGCTTGTGCATCTCCAGGGCGTTTTCGGTATCGTCATTTCACGGGATTTTGGCGATGCGCCTGCCAACGGTGTCAATAAGACAGGCAGAACAAGCACCACCGATATGCCACGCCATAGATACCACGCCAATGTCCTGGAAGCCCTGGACCGCAAAGACAACCCACTGCACGAGGTGCTAGGGGTAGGTGCTGTGCGTAGCCAGCTGTCGAGGGCCAAGGACCTCCGGAACCGCTGGAAAAACGCCGACCTGGGTACGGCTACCCCTACATGCACGCGAATGCCGTCAGAGACACATCTCGGTGGCAGGATGACGGTGCCCTTGCCGCTGGAGGCTTATAATCTGGGCAAAATCCTCACAACAGTTCACCAGGGGCTTGATGATGCCTACGCGGTGGCGGACCGCTTTATCGAAATACAGAGAAGAGAAATTGGCACATACAAAACAGACTTGTCTACACAAAATGGCGGTCACAAAAATGGGGTGCTCCAGGGTATGGACATCGACCTAGACACGACTCAGGAGGTGGAATGGAGCTTCATGATGGAAGCCATGGACTGGGAAGCCGTATAATATAACAATGAAAGGGTGATGGTAATACCGCTCCCTTTTCGGATTACGGCTCTGGTAGCACAGGCAATGGATGGCGAGACAAGTATTAGTAACTGAGAGGGTGTTAACGGGAGATGGAGAGGGCTGGAAACGGAACGGGCCGAGGACAAACTAAGCGAAATTTTTTGCGGCCGTTTTCGGCTTTACAGCCAAAGCGTTAAAAAACTTTGAAAACAAAGAAAGCAACGTGTTACATCCAAGTCCATTTAGGTAGTCCAGCGCGTGCGTGTTGTTTTGTGCAGTCCCGAAAAAAGTTGAATAAACAAGTTAGCTATGGACGTTGCAATACGATGAGTTTAAGTTTATCTGAGAAGTAGTGGGGCATTTCGAGGGGTTAAGTTCATCCTCCTCCGGAGCCACCTTCGGGACGGTTACTCTGCCCTTCCTTTGTCCGCCCGGTGGAACGGACTCGAAAAAGCACCATGTTCGACACGAGTCCGAGCCTTATCCAGGAGTCTAGTCAGGCGCTGCCGCCGCTGGTGCTGATCCATGATGGTGGTGGCACAACCTTTAGCTATCATCTCCTGTCCTCGCTGGGTCGGCGGGTGTACGGCATCGCCAACCCGCGGTTTCACACGCGCGAGCCGTGGTTGGGCGGTATACATGAGATGGCAGAGCACTACGCTGGACTGCTGGCCACAAAAGTGGTTTCGGGACCAGTGATCTTGGGCGGCTGGTCGCTAGGCGGTGTGCTAGCATTGGAGATAACAAGCGTGCTGGCAGCGACAGTGCCGGCGATCCGGGTGATTGGTATCGTCATGGTCGACAGTGTGTGGCCAGCGTCGCCACCCGGAGGCTGGGGGCCAGAACAGCAACGGGTGGTTCCGCGGCGAATTGAGTGGTCACGCTCTACGCGGCCAGAGACGAGAGAAGCGGTGGAGTGGTGCTTCCAGGAGTCACACCGTATGCTACAGGACTGGCAGCCTCCGCCGTTACCGCAGCCAACGCCATCGGTAGTTCTTCTTCGGGCACAGAGCGCCGTGCCCACGCCTGAAGACGGTCTTCTGTCCGTCGACCGCTATCGCTTGGACCGCCACCTGGGCTGGAATTTCTACCAGCCCGACTTTTTTTGCCGTGTGATTGACGTCCCGGGGCACCATTACAATGTCTTTGAATTGCAACACCTGGATGAGGTCTCTGATGCTATCAAGGTGGCTTGTGGGGTGATTGACCAGGGAAATGGCAAAGCGAGAAGCTAGAACATGTTACCTTTTCTAATTTTTTTCGTCGAATTTAGTAGAGGAGAAGAGGAGAAGACTACCTGATTGGGTTGTGGCATTACTTCACTTCCGTTATAAATAGAGTCAGGAGTCGAGAGATGCCTTTAACACCTTAACTATAGACAGACTATCGTCCCTCAATTTGAAAATACTCTTGTAAGCCAACACTAGTGATAGCTGTAATACCCATTTCTGGGTTTGGTCATCCACTTATGATGCAGTTATAGTCACCTCGAGATAGAAGGCATGAGAACGCCATATCGGGAAAGACTCATACTAAAAGTCAAGACCAGTAACGCATGTGTCTATATGTATGTAATATTCATGCATACACATATGCCTTCTCAATACCGGTTGTTACTCATGACGGCTATTAGCCCAAGGCGGCTTGAGTACGTAAAACTAGAATATTGTCGGGCTCGCGGCTTTTTTCGATTGGCCCCTAAGACGTAAATTATGGCTGCTTTATAGTTACAGACTGCGAACCAGATCATAAAGACTAGTATAATTGTATCAAACGTATTGGAGAGGCCACGCAAGGAAAGAATTATACCTATAGCCTTGCTTATGAGTCCTTGGGTATGCAGATAAATCATCGCTTCTATATCATTATCAAGTCTCACGACAATATTACACGTTGCGGCTGCGTACATCATCTTGTCTATTCGTATCATAACCAGCCCGATTTGTAGCCAGAACGTCACTGTTGAGGAAATTCATACTTAACTCCCACGCCCCATCCTTTACCAAGGCTATACATTTTTATATCCTTACACTACACTCGGCCAGAGAAAATACCAAAAAAGAATGGGCACGCCTGACCAAACCCCAATTTGAAGTGTTGATAGGCAGCATCACCACAGCCTTGCGGAAGCGCCAAATCATCTTCTGTCGGCTATTGTGTGCGAGACGTCCTTGGTAATGTTCTAGTCGATTTCTAGGGAACTAGAACATGCATGTCTCGTTGGGACCTGACAAAGCAACCACCTCAGGGAAAAAATGACTGATAGGCTGAGATAAAATTGCACCATTGCTTTTGGAAGTCTACGAGATATACGTCATACACGTAGTCCTTATTGCCCCTTGTACATCTCTTAGGTCACCCTTGACAGAAATTCGTGTGGAAGGGTAGAATCTGCGAAACTCGTGGCAAACTGACGAAGAGACCAGCTAGGCGAGAAGCAATAGCCGTCACAATCTTGCAGCGTGGCATGCCGGGTAGTCCGGGTTTGCCGCTTCATTTTGGCCTTGTGTCCAGCCACCAACAGTACAAATAAGACATTGGATTATTTGCCAAGAATGCAGCTTCCATACCGCGAATGACGGTTGATATATGTAACGAGAAGATGGCATTTTGAGTGAGGGCTAGGCAATCTGCCCGAGCATTTAGAAGCAGCCAGAGATTGACATCTCCATCGGTAATCGGTATAAGCTCAAAGACACGAGCCCGATTGATATGCCACAGCTACAGGCATTGACTTAGATGAAGTGCAAGCTTAACACCAGAGCATTCACATTGACTGCAAGCTGTAAATCCAGACTCGTATACAGGGTTCGATAAGACTAATTTAGCTGGTGCAGACGTGCGCATCATAATAGGGGGCTGGATTAAGCGGACTGGGAATTTTGCCTGCCGGGGGTTGTTGGCCGCTTTCACTACTTTCTTTGCTGCAGATAGCAAAGTCCACTATAATTCTAGAATTTTTTGCCTGGTTATCTTGATCACGAGCTGTAGGGTTCTGGTCGTAGTCACGTCTGGACTGCGACGTGGGGATTTTGCGAATTGCTGGGATCTGCTTGCTGTGTGCAGCAGTGCGGAAATGATCAAAGCCAAATCCGCCTCCGGTAGAGTTTATCAAGAATAGCTTCATGAAGAGGAGGGCGTTCTGCAAGGACCAGTGCGATACCGGTTAGTCCATCCGACGTAATAGCACCAATGGATGGGAGCTTGGATTAAGAGAAAAGGTAGGCCAGCGAGCCATGCATGGCATACGACATCGTCGTGCGTGCCACACCACAGTCGGTCACCTCCGAATATGCTTTCCAAGGCCATGGATACGCGCTGACAGGCTGTCGGGTCAGCCTGGGTGTCCTTGCGTTCGCCCGGTGGACTGTCTGCCGATTAATGGCGCGGTTGACAGGGTCGATAAAGGCAACATAAGTGGTGCAAAGTACGAAGAGTTGCGAAAAGATACGCAGTACGGAAAACATCATATGCTGATGTGGCGCTTCAGTAGTTCTCGTCAAAAAAACCCAAGCGATCTCACTGGCCTGTTGCCGTTCAGGCACTTCTTGGCAGAGTAGCATGCATACGAACGACGTATACTCGAGGAGGATTCGAGATTGCGGCTGACATCCAGACAGACCTGGCCGAAGCAACAAAAACAACGAAAGAGCACAATAAACTACCACCAAATAAAAGCGTGCACCCTTTAGGGAATGGACAAAGCGGTGTTGCCGACGGATGAGATGCGGGGGTTGGGTTGGAAGCAATGCGCGTCGCGTACTGGGAACCAAAGAAAAGCAGGCAATCAAAGAGAAGAGAAAGTACAGAGAACTCAAAACCGCCCTGCACCTTCCCCCCACGAGCCGCTGCCAAGAGTCGTAGTATAGTGTAAATAACTAGTGTAGTGTACACTACAGCACGTCGTTGGGCCTGGCTCGGTCTTCTTATCGAGTGGTTTTCTGACTGATAAAGAGCCAGTTGGTTCTCTTACTCGATGTGATCGAGCAATCAATTTAGATTATATGCGCAAGGGCTTTCGAGAATCTGGCCAACGAGCGTCAGTACGATAAGCATACAAAAGCTAGACCCATTGTGGTAACGAGTCAGCAAGGGAAGTGGGGCTGTAGCAATCCCTTGCTGCAAGACGTAGCGTGTAGTGTACACTACTTTGCAGTGTACAAAGCTTCATAGTATCGTGATCTTCTCGAACCAAGGGTGCCAGTATCTGCCCAAGACACACAGTCCGACGAAGACAAGCCGCGACGTCGACAATGGCATATCAAGCAGACAACACCAAACAGATGCCGGGTCTCGTTAATATGCGTTGTATACGTGATTTGTATAGCTACAACTTCGACCTGTTTTTTGATAAGACATAATGCTCTGATTGGGCTAGCGGCGTAGAAGAAAGAGGATAATCCTACCCCGTCTTCTTCGCGGCCCCAGCTGAGCTTGGCCGTACCGGGGGCATGCTTCCAAGGCTTCTCGCCATTGTCCTTCCTTATCTGTTCACTACACAATGTACTCGCAAAAACGGCTGTGGGGTGAGTCTATTTGGCGCTACGGCGGGCCCCGGTCCAAGTTATCTGTACACTAGATGCACTTACCTACGAGTGGCAAGTAAGTGATACCACCTCACAAAGTACCCGTTGGTGTGTATTAATTGTATTGTGGCGTGTTCCTTTTGTTGAAAAAGCCGTAGCAAAGTACTTCGCGGAGAACAGTGCGCCACATCGGGAAGAGTTTACTTTGTGGGAGAGGCTGCTGTGCGCGCAAATACATATATATATATCCATATCCATACCCTCGGGCGAAACTTTTCGTCTGCTGTTGAGGCGTGCGTGATTCCCGTCTGATCTCCGTGTTTTCTTCTTCTCTTCTCCTTGCCATCTCGCTTTTCGACAGCCGGCGCCATGAAGAAACCGTCCGCAACCGCGCTGAAGCAACGCTTCACCTCGTTGCACGCATGGGAGCTCCCCAAGCAAACCAGCGCTCTTGCGCCTCCAGATGTCTGGGTATGTTTTTGCTCTTCTTGATTTTTTACCATGGACTGCACCACTCTTACCGGGCCTGCTCGCTAACCTGGTTCAGACCAACAAGGACATGGACCCGACGCCCCCCGAGGACCAGACATGGACCATCTGGAGCATCATGGCCTACTGGGCCACCGATACCATCAACCTGGGCACATGGGAAACGGCGTCGAGTATCTTGGCGGTGGGCCTATCATGGCGTGAGGCCATTCCTTGCATGGTGGTCGGTACTTTCTGTGTGGCCACGGCCATGGTCCTGAACGGTGCCATCGGCGCAAAGATGCACGTTCCGTACTCGGTCATTACCACGTCCGCCTTTGGCTACTACCTGCGTTATTTCTGCATCATTTCTCGCGCCATCCTGGCCATGTTTTGGCTCGGCATTCAGGGCGCCAACGGCGCTCAATGCATCACCATCATGCTGACGGCCTGGGCGCCGTCGTACGGGCGCATCCCAAATCATCTGCCGGCGAGCGCGGGCATCACTACATCTGGCATGTGCTCGTACTTTCTGTTCTGGCTCATCCAGCTGCCGCTGCTCCTGATTCACCCGACCAAGCTACGCTACGTTTTCATCGTCAAGCTGCTGGCCGCGCCCGTGGCTGCCATTGCGACTATGGGCTGGTGCGTGCACCGGGCCGGCGGCGGTGGTGAGATCTTCAAGCTGCAAGCCGAGCTCCACGGTTCCGCCTATGCCTGGAAGTGGCTTTCGTGCATGACATCCGTGACGGGTTCGTGGGCTACGCTGGCCTGCAACATTCCTGATTTCACTCGGTATGCCCGCTCAGCCAAGGGCCAGTTTGTCCAGCTGCCTTTCCTGCCCATCATCTTTACTGTTTGCGGCGTGCTTGGTATTGTCACCACTTCGGCCTGCAAGGTCTTTGCCGGCGAGTACCTGTGGAACCCGCTTGACATTATTGCTCTGTGGCTTGACATGGGTAAGGGCGGCCGCTGCGCTGCCTTTTTCGCGGCGCTCGCCTGGTACATTGCCCAGGTCGGCACAAACATCACGGCCAACTCGATCTCGGCCGCCAACGACTTGACCGTGCTCTTCCCGCGCTGGATCAACATTCGACGCGGATGCATGGTCGCCGCCGTTGTCGCCGGCTGGGTGATGGTTCCCTGGAAGATTATCAGCTCTGCTGGCACCTTCCTAGCCTTTATGGGCGGTTACTCCGTCTTCCTGGCCCCCATTGCCGGCATCATGGCCTGCGATTACTGGCTGGTCAAGCGCCAAAACTTTGACATTCCTGCGCTCTACGACCCCAACGGCCGCTACCGCTACCGCTACGGATGCAACTGGCGTGCGGCCATCGCCTTTCTTGTGCCCGTCGGCCCCCTTCTGCCCGGTCTCGCCCTCAGCATCAGCGGTGCCGAGAAGGTTCACATTAACACCGGCGATACCAACCTATACACCTTCAACTGGCTCTTCGGCTTCGTCTGCTCCATGGTGCTGTATACGTCTCTCAGCTTTGCCTTTCCGCACAAGGAG
Organism: Graphilbum ipis-grandicollis; assembly: GCA_019925625.1. Classification (NCBI taxonomy): domain Eukaryota; kingdom Fungi; phylum Ascomycota; class Sordariomycetes; order Ophiostomatales; family Ophiostomataceae; genus Graphilbum; species Graphilbum ipis-grandicollis. The sequence goes on from JADHKH010000046.1 coordinate 40,314, forward strand.
TCTTTCGTTAGCGAGACTATCTGGACCCGCGACGACCAGGTCATGCCTATTGATGGCGTGCACGGCGATGGCGCCAGCGATATTGAGAAGTTTGGTGGCAGCACAGCTGCTGTGCAACCCATGGACGAGATCAAGTCCTGACCGCCTCTTGTGTAGTTGATAGAGAATAGAGATACCCATAAGATTTGTGATTTATTGGTGGTTAGCGTGGCGTGTTTTTTTTCTTCTGTTCCCTCGATACTATTTTTTAATTCTTTCAAAACTCAATGCCAGCACTGCCTCACAATCACACCAAGACCACCTCCATGTTGAAGGAAATTATGAAAGAGCCTGGGTTGTCAGCACAGCCTGGCGCTTTCACAACAAAGAAAGCAAAACTTATCAGCTGCATGCGGTAAGAGAAAATGCCCGTTTCTATTCACATGGGCAATCGCCCGTTTGCCCTTGGATCCATGCTTTATTTAATGTATGGTTTCCGGCTTGATGGTTGCTTTTTTTCCTTTCTTTTATATTGACATGAAGTATTCCGTTTTCTTGTCTCATTAAACACAAATCTGCACATATTTACACACCCTTTTTAGGATCGCCCAATCACACCCAAAGTCCTGCCCAAATGCCCATCTTCACTAGTATCTTTTCTTCGGGCAAATCGCCTGACAATCTCTGTCCCAAGGCCTCCCGGCACTCTCAGGCTTCACAAATCTCCCCCGGCCACTCGAAGCGTCCCTCTTATGGCAAAACGGTCACCACGCTGTCCTCTCGTTCTGACAGTGCCCCCCCTGTGGCCGCCCTTCTTCAGAGCCCTGCAAGCTCAGCTAGTGTCGGAAAACAGCAGCATGTGAAGGTACTGTCGCTGCAGCCGGGCAATTACGAGTACAACCCTGACGGCAGCCGACGCCAGAGCTTTTTGTACCCCCGACTGTCCATTGGTATGGGCATAGAAGGCCTGACTCCTCCCGAAAGTGGCGGCTATCTCAGAAGCGTGGACCGGCCCACGGCCGATGGCGGCCATGTCCTCGAGCGTGTCATGCTGCCATCGTTTGAGCTGTACGTTCGCCGCGCAGACGGCCAGATCGACGACAATGCCAGCCAGCCTTACGGTAACAACCAAGTTGCCCTCCGCCGGCTTCCGGCCCAGGATAGCAACCCCCTCCACAAAGAGCTACTCGAGGTGAAACAGATCGCTGCCGAGCTGTACGAGTTGGCTTGCAAGCAGTGGTTCCCGTGCCCGTACCAGGGCTGCCGATGCCGTTTTCGCTCCTGTGACGACCAGCGCTTCCAGATGCATTTCCAGGAGGCCCACACGGCTATCCGGTGCAATTTTTGCAGCCTGGCCTTCCTGGAAAATACACCAGTCAGAGACAGACTGCTCCATCTCGCCACGAAACACGCAGACTTATTTAGTGCTGATTTGGTAGATACGGGACTGCACATAGCTAGCCGAAGCAGCAGTGGCAGCGGCGGCGCCTCTACTCAGTCTTCTCCAAACCAGCACCAACTTGGTCTTGGAATAACGGGCGACCTCAGCCAAAGAGTAGAGCACAGTCTCGGGATTCACCTGCGGGGCCGGTCCCTAACCAAGAGACCACGCCGGGAGCAAGACCCGACGTACCTGCCACCAGCTCATACCGAAGAGACAGAGAAAGAGGAAGAGGAGGATGGTCACCAAGACAAGCGGCGGCGCCAGACTCCATGGCGAAAACCGGCGGCTCAGCAGCCAGCACAGCCATACCAGAGTCGCAGCCGCCGTCACAGCCATAGCCGGCGTGCAAGCGGGCGGCACACATCTGGCCGTGCGTCAGACCCATCATACTATCCAAGACGCAATGACTCGATGGATGACTACTTGGACGATATGGACGACGAGTTGCGGCAATCCGCAGTATGGGAATGGACCCAGGATATCCGGGACCCGACGGGCCGACGAAAACGCCTGTTTCGGGAGCCGGGAACTAAAAGGCGAAAAACTGACGATGGGGCCGGCATTGCCCATGGTGCTGGCGCTCTTCAATGGGTGAATGAGGTCGTGATTGTGCCAAAGGCCAAGGGCAAAGAGACGGCGATGCAGACAGTGCTGACAAGCGGAGAGTCAAAGACGCTGCCGGCCGCTCCAGCCTCGGGGGCACGCCAGAAGGCGGCTTATGCAACGGCACAAACGGCTCGCGCTATGCCGAAACAAGGAACCGATACACAATTAGGCTCATTGAGGCGATCACAGAGGCTTCAGAGGCAGTAATTTAGAGGAGAAGAGGAACGAAAGAGAGTCAACAAGGTCCGATTCTACGCCTTTGTGGATTTTCCTGGCGTTTTTTTCCTATTTATCTGTTCATATTTACAGTCCACTTTGCATGCACAATCCTCTTGTCGGTTTTGTTCCTGGATGTTCCCCGTAACTGTGCCGCCGGCTTCGGCAGTCGGCCGACCCCGTTTTGGGCTTAATTCCGCGTTGTGACGTAGCCTCCGACCGCCAAACGGCAAGCATCGGCCCAGGCCCGATAGCCGGTTCAGGAACACGAACCTCTGTCCCTGCGCATGGTGTAAAGTGATGATCCTGTGGCCAAGCCTTGCAAACGCCACGTTAATATCTCCTCGTTCCCTTGGTCACCTCATTTGTTAATCTCCCGTCGTCCTGGTCCCTGTGGCGGCTTTTGTTTCTAGTCGACTCTTGGATGCTCCCCGGCGGCATGTCTTCGTGCCTGCAGCCTTGGCCGTGCCTCCAATTCCAAACCCTGACCGCTTCATCAAACTTCTCAGGTCTCTCCGCCTTCAGCTCAGCCAATCAACGGCACTTTCAACGGTGCAGCCGCAGTGACAGCCGCCCCGACTCAGAGCCGCTCCGGCAATTCAGCGAGAGCCGTCAGTGTTTGGGACATAAATGTGTAGGCGGCGGTCGATGCAGAATATCTGTCTTAATTGTCTTGTGCATAGCTTCGCTGGTCTTCACCCCATCTTCCTCTGGTTACAGCCACCACACGTCCTGGACAAATTTGTTTGCTCTAAAGGGGGCTCCTTCCGAATAGATCTGCTCGGTAGAGTGCCTACCTATTTTCACTCTGGGCAGCCAGTCCGGCCTCACCGCCACCCAGCCACCGACTGACAGCTCCGACTACCCGGAATATGATCCCGACCGTCTCCCACACACAGGCATACATTTGAAACAACTCTTTGTCATGGACGGGTGATATTGGCAGCGTCTGTTTGTGACAACCGCAAGCCTATCAATGGCTGCAACAATGGCGTCGCGGAGGCTGGCCTCACCAAGACTGCTCATTTCTGCTCTGAAGAAAGCCCCAAATCGGCATTATCGTCAGCATCATGACGATGCCATCAACCAATCGACAGCGCCTATAGCTCTTGATCTGCGGAAGCAGAGCTCAACAGGGCCGGCGCCGTCTCTACCGCGGTCCGGCCTGGCACGAGCCTTCCACACTAGCTCTACACAGAGGCACGAGGCTTCGACTGCAAGTAAGAGGCCTTCACTAGGACAAAAAAAGGTCCAGGAAGGCAACACGTCTCTAGCTAGGAAAAACGTTCACCTCGGAGCTCACGACGGCAGACCTCGAGCTGGCCGAATGACGCTACTTGCACGAGTGGGCCTTGTGTCGGCTCTTCTGGCACTATCATCACAGCCCTTCCTGAAAGAGAGCGAAGGCGAGGGCAAGGGCCAGAACAGACAAAATAACGGAGACGTCGGCAAAGAATGCATGCCGGCTGATGGCCGTGATCCGTCACTGCCACGGTATCGTCTGGCCGAAGTCCGCAAACATGGCGCCGATTCTGGCACACCCTGGGTCACGTCGGGCGACAGGGTTTATGACATTACTGACTGGGTGGCCGCTCATCCGGGTGGCGACGTCATTCTCCGAGCTGCCGGCGGCTCCATTGACCCCTACTGGAAGATATTCACCATTCACAAGGCACCGCATGTTAGCGAGATCCTACAGCAATACTTTATTGGCCTCGTGGACGCGGCCGATCTAGAGAATGGGAGGCCGGTGGCCGACGGCACCGGTATCGAAGACCCTTTTGGGGATGACCCCGTCCGCGACGACCGCTTGATCGCTCACACCACAAAGCCCTGCAATGCCGAGCCGCCACGAGACGAGCTGACTCGCGTCTTTGCCACACCAAACGAGCTCTTTTATGTGCGCAATCACATGTGGGTGCCCGTTGTTGATCCGGCTGCCGCCGGCAACCACAGCTTGACCGTCGAGCTCCCCGACGGCGAGGTCCGCGCCTACACGCTGGACGAACTGCGACAGCGCTTCCGCGTTCATCGCGTCACTGCCGTGCTACAGTGCTCAGGAAACCGCCGCAGCGACATGACCCACAGTGTCGGCCCGACCAACGGCCTGCAGTGGGGAGTCGGCGCCATTGGCAACGCCGTCTGGGATGGCGTTCTGCTGAGGGATGTCTTGGCCGATGCGGGCCTGCCAGTGGGCTCTTCTAGCTCTGGACAAGACAGTTCTGGCTTTCATGTCCAAATGTCGGGCATGGAGGCTTACGCCGCCAGTATCCCGCTGCCTGTGGCCTTGGACCCGCGCGGCGATGTGCTGCTGGCTTTCGCCATGAACGGCGCCCCGCTGCCGCGTGACCACGGCTACCCACTGCGTGCCATTGTGCCTGGCCACGTTGCTGCTCGCTCTGTCAAGTGGCTGTCGCGCATTGTCGTGGCCGACGAGGAATCGCCTAGTCAATGGCAGCGCCGCGACTACAAGCTGTTTGGTCCCAATGAGGGCCAAAAGCTGGACTGGGACAAGTACCCGGCGATCCAGGAGATGCCCGTCACCAGCGCCATCACAGGTATCTGGGTGGGAAACTCGGTGGGCAAACATTTCGACACTCACGGTGATGGCGCCCGCGCCGCCCCCGGTGTCCGCGACGTCCAGGCCTGGCAGGCGGCGAACCTAAAGCCGCGGGCAGAGAGTGTCGCCTCCTTGGAGCCTGTTGCTGTGACCGGCTATGCTTACTCGGGTGGCGGCCGTGAAATTGTCCGCGTCGACGTCAGTCTGGACGGTGGCCGAACCTGGGACCAGGCGGAGCTGCTGGATGGACTGGAAGGAAAACGAGACGCCGATCAAAACGGTAGCAGCGGCCATGGTGTCGTTGCTCGTGGTGACCGCGACTGGGCGTGGAAGCGCTGGAGATACACCGGACGGTTGTACCCTTTGGAGGGCGAAGAGACGGAAATTATTGTCAAAGCCACCGACAGCGCCTACAATACGCAGCCCGAGCGCCATAGCGGCATCTATAATGTACGCGGTAATCTAGCTACCGCTTGGCACCGCGTTCGACTGGGTCACGACGGCGGTAGCGACATCAACAGCAGCAGTAACAGCGATGCCAATTGTGAGGGCAATAATGACAAGAAGGCCTGGACACTACAGGGCTGTGGGTTTGGATTCGAGGCGGCTCAGAAAGAAGAATTGGGTGACAAAGGAAGCGATAGACGGGAGCAAAATAAGAAAAAGTAGAGGTCGGGTAGACGCTGTTCTAGATCACTTGCTGTGCTTTCATAATCATATTTTTACCCGCTTACTACTGGGAGCGTACATCCTAGCCTTTTGCGATACACCTTGTCTATGAAGCTTTTATCACGACCCACATACGCACGAAACAAAGACCAATGGAAGAAATAGCTTGATACAGTTACCGCCAGCAGACAGCTAGAAACAACGTTAGTCTTGTACAAGGCATTGTGCCAACTCAAAAAATCCCATAAAGCCACCCCAGAAGAGTGTAAATGCTCTAGCTTAGACTCCACCCTCTCCCTACTCCTCCATCTCATCGTCCTCGTCATCCTCCGTCTCGGTAAAATACTCAAAGTCGCGCGGCACCGGGGCCTCTTCGTCGCCCTCGCCGTCCTCATCAACAGCTGTCAGCACACCTGCCGCCGCCGCCGCACCACTACCGCCAGATGCCGCAGCACCTGCCGAAGCACCGCCCGTTCGGGCATCCACGACACCAAATGGGTTTCCGACATCGCCGAGACTGCCAAAGAGACGTGCCGCCGCAGCATTGCGGCTACCCCCGGCGCCACTACCGCCGCCTTGGGACTGTCCAAGCAAATCCGTGATAGCCCTAAGATCTTGCTGGCCATGCAGTGCCTGAGAGAGGTCACGCAGCATCGCATTACGGCTGCCTGCACCACCACCTCCAGCACCGGCTGTGCCTTGGCCACCCGTGCCTGCAACAGGTGCTCGTTCAATCGTCACCTTCTTAAGCTTCTCCTCGACCAAGGACTTCGGCTCATCCGGTTGAGTGTCGACGACTAGAAGAGGACCACCGGTAGGCTGCAAATGTTAGCACTATGCTTTTCTGTCCTTCCTCAGTGGTTTGCATACCTTCTTCACCGGCTTATACCGGTCTGACGTGAAGCTAATGTACTTGAGCTGGGCGGGCAGGACACGCGACATATTCTCAATCTCGTAGCCGACCTTTTCCTTCTTTTTGGCCTCGGGGGCAGGGGAGGCGGATGCCTCATTTTCAGCGCCTTCGCCACTCTCTTTCCTGACAGCCTCCTCGCTGTCCTTGCTAGCTTTCTCTTCGTCCACGTCCATCTTCTCGGTTTCGGCAGGGGCGGCCTCGCTGTTGCTAGAGGTCGGCGCAGGCGTAGTTATTGGCACACTGTCGCTGCCTGTAGCCGCCTCTGCCGGCGTTGTCTTGCTGTCGACATCCATACTCTCGCGGCGGGCGGCGCGCTCTTTTCGCTGGGCGCGACGCTTGGCCTGCGCTGTCGTTGACAGAATGGCAGTGGCAATCAAGGCTGGGCCCTCTTCGGTCTTGACCTCCTGCTCTGGCGGGTAATCAAACAGACTGGGACGCGTGGCGCTGTGGAATTTGAGGCTGGGAATGTCGAGGTCGGCGTCTAGGCTTATAATGGAGGTAGGGCTGAAGCTGAGAGACAGAAAGTGCGTAAAAGGGAACCAGTACCAGTACTGCGTGAACACGGCCATCCCAACAATGCCAGCCATGTTAAGATTGCCCGTCTGCGTCTGCAGACCGATGGTGCAGTTGCGGCCGCCAGCGTCGATGATGCCTAGAGCGAGCGCCGCGCCGAACTTGGTCATGGCGTCTTCATGGCGGTCGCCCACGACCTTGCGCAACGTCTTGCGAATAGAGGCCACCTTGGGGTTCATGGCCTCGTTCTGCTGCACCATAATCATGGCCAGCGCAATCAGCGCACCCTGGCGCACAAAATCGGTTGGGTCCTTCATCATGGGCTCCAGCAAGTCGATGGCCTCGTCTAGGCCGGTACCCGCGCAAGAGATGCCCAACGCCATGGCCGAGCCGTAGCGCACGTGAGGGTTATAGGACTCAGACAGCAACTCCACCATACGGGGCACGCTGCCCGGCTTGCGGAACAGAATGAAGCCTAGGCTCATTACGGCAATGCGGCGCACGTCGTCACTGACATCGCTAACTGCAATATGCAGCAACTTTCGAATCGCCTTGTTGCTGCCGGTGCCGCAGTAGGCCAGCGCCACGGTCAGGATGCCACCATAGCGCAGCGTCGGGTCCGGGTCGTTCAACAGCGCCTCGATCATGCCATCGGCCCCCTCCTGGCGACCATACATGATCAGCGCCATTCCCAAGGCGCAGCCGCGGATGATCTTTTCGTGCGAAGTGTCATGCGCATACGAAAACATGGCCTGCAGTGCTTCCTTGTTACCAGTGCCCAGCATGATCAGGCCCATGGCCAGACCGACAGCTTCACCGTTGAGCGCCGAGTCGGCCAGTAGCACCGACTTGAGTGATTCGAAAATGTCCTCGTCGCCAGTGGCCATACCGGCGATGCCGAGGCCCAGAGCACCGCCGTGTTGGATAACCTCATCCTCGGCTGAGTTGAAAACGCCGCGAAGGTACTCGAGTGCGTCCGCGCCATGGTTGGCGTGAATCATTCCAAAGGCATACAGCGCACCACCCTGACTGAAAGGCGAGCCGGTCGTGCTTATCTGACCCGGGCGTGGCATGTAGGGCTCGAGAAGCTTGCGGGCTTGGGTGATATTGCCACGGTGGATGACGCCAAGCGCGGCGGTGGCGGTGAACTTGGACCAATTGACGGCTTTGCCTAGCCACTCCAGGTTGTCACGGAAGAATTTGTCGTGAGTAGTGCCCGCATTCATAAAGGCGTTGCAAAATGTCACAGCGGTGTGGAAGATGGAGTTGCGGCCCTCTAAACTGTCGCGTACCCTGTTGAGGATACTAATGTCGGCGTGGTTGTTGCGGTAGAGGAACTCGACATTAAGCTTGATGGTCTTGCTGCCGTCGAGGATCTGACCAATGTTGTTGTAGGCCTTGGCCAGGCGCTGCGCCGTGCTGTCTGCATCATCCTTCTCATCTGTTTCTTCCTTGCCATCTCTGTCCTCGTCTTGAAGAAGGGCTGTCGACTCAGAAGCCTCGCCCGCCGTGTCCCCTTCTTTCGCATGCTCTGTCTTGTCTTTTCCGTTCTTCTCGCCCTTGTCATCCTCCTTGACCAATGGCACCGGTAATGCTTTGATGACTTTTCCAAGGAATTCTTGCGTGCCATTGTCATAAAGGTCGAAGGCAATCTGGTAGGCCACAGCCAGCGACTCGCGGTCCTCTTTCTCAACCAGCTTTTGCAACAGCGTGGACGCCTCTTCGTCTGAGTTCAGGTAGACGACACACCTGGCAATAGCAAAGTAGTCGGGGTTGGGAATATCGCTGAGGAGGTCGAGAATCAGGCGCAGGATCTCGGTGCGGAAGCCGCGCTCCTGGATAATGTCCATACAAATGCCGAGGACGTACTCCATCAGATCCTCGGTGGCTCCTTGGGCAGCATCAGGAGATGAAGCTGAGGTGGAGGAAGAGGATATGGTCTTGCCCTTGGTAGACTTGGCATCCTCACTGGCACGCTTGATGACATGGCGGAGCATGGAAAGGCTGCGAGCCTCGACGGCAATGCCAACAACCTGGCGGTAGCGGCCATCGTCAAGGCAGCGAGCAAAGAGGCGCTCAATGGTGCGGCCCAGGGCGATCTTGGTGGCGCGGTCGGGCTGCGGGCTGATGGCGGCCGGGCGGCCATCCCTGGGCTCAGCAGGCGAGAAGGAGGGGTCTAGGATGGTATTGTTCTCAGTGGAAGCACGCGAGAGCAGCGACTTGGAGGGCAGTGTCGACTGGGAAAAGGGGGTCGTCGGCGAGGTCAGGCTGATGCCGCCCTCGGTAGGTAAAGCACCACCGCTACCGGTTTCAAGGGCCGGCAGCGAAACATCAGCGGTCTTGTTGGCCTGGGTGGCGCGGCGGTCGGCAATGCAAGTGGCAATGTACTGGTCAATGCAGCGGGAGATGATGGTTTCCTCGAACTCGCCTGGATTGTCCAGCTTGAAAAGGTCACCAGCCGCCAGGGCGAAGGCCATGCTGTCGCTGTATTCCTGGAGATGATAGTAGACCTTGGCGAGGACGAGAGCGGCCAGCTGGCGCTCAGGAAAATTTTCATCTTCATACAGGGCCTCGCTAGGAAATAAAGTTAGCAAAGAGACGGGTGATGAGGGCGAGGCAAGAACAGAAGAAAACATGAGAGAAAAAACACACATTTCGCTGACGGCGCCAGCTACCTCAGTCCAGACCGTGTCAATATCATCGTTGAGCGTATTGAGGGCAAAAACTTTGAGTTCTGGCTCCTCATCGGCCAGAAAGCCGAGGACGCCGCTTGCCGTGACAAGGGGCATTGTCGGGTTCGCTGTATTGCTTGTCGCTTTTGTCGTAAATTGAGTGCGTGACGACGCGGCGATTTGTGACGATTGGGGCGCAAGGGACAAAAGGGTACAAGCTTGAAAGGTAGCAATTCAAATGAATAAAAAGGAAAATGTGAAAAGGGGTGCAATGCAGTGATGTCCAAGTCAAGCGTGTTGGCGACGAGAGCTTTGACAAGAATGAGGCCAAGAATGGGAGGAGATAACAGTCAAAAAGGGAAGCGTAAAGCACGGCCAAGTTCCACGTAGGCCCAGCTCTGCCTAGCAAAGAGCTGTCGCATTCCGCACTAGTATAAAATTGGTGAGGAGGGGAGGGTTAAAAACGTTGCTTATGCAGGAACTATCACGTGACAAAAACTTCCGCTTTTCCGTTGGTATCAACACTACGATATGGTGGTGCAGCATAGAAAGAAAGGCAAAAATACTGAACGTCAAGAGAAGTTTGTTTTCTCTGTTAAAATAGACTTTGTACGCGGTCAAGCACACAACGGACCTACCTCGATGCTACACCGTACATGTTAACCGTTGTTGCGCCGACAGGACGCGCCAGCTCTTTTAACGCGCCAATAAGAATTTGTTAGTGTGGACATAGAGGCTGCTGCAGATCACTAACAGCACCAAACTGAACTAATCGAGCCTTCTGTATTGTTTTTTTGTTTGCGCTTACGCTACCACGGCTGGAACCCAGAAATTTGCGCGCTGTCGCAGACCATCAGCGACCAGAAGGGCAAAAATTGGGCTGGCGAAATTTGAATGGTGATCTGGCTCCGTCCCTGTTTTTTGCCTTTCATCTTCCGACTAAGCTCAGCACAGCACGCTTTTTACGATGAATATACCCGACGGACAGCAGCAACGCGAGCTGTAATTTAAGCGGCATTCTTTAATTTTCTGTTTTCAATCTCCTTGGCTTTCGGGCTGCTTTGCGACGATCTATCGGTTTTTGGTCGCTGTCCAGCAAAGAGTCGACTTCTACCTCGTTTTATTACTGCGCACTTCGCGCCTCGCGTCTTGCGTCCATCGCCGCGTTTTCGCCGTCTTGCCTTAGCTTCTCTGCTACCCTCATAATCTTGCCTCGATAGTTCATGTGGCGGCCAGTGCCCGACAGTCCGCGGCCACCCAATCCAAGCACGAAACAGGGCGAGAACGCCTGGGCGCACCCCCATCGTGTCGAGCCATCTCCATCTTTGCGCTTTTCCTGGCCAGCGGCATCTTATTGAGTCGGCTCTCCACTGTTGAATGAGACGCGTGTTCCTGCCTACCCCCGTCGTTTGCTGTGGGATCGCCGGGTAACTTCGAGCTCGGCAGCTCGACTGCTCGACTCCACGATAGCTTGACAGCTCGACAGCTTAATCGCCCGATAACCGACAGTCTCCGCCCTAGTTTCGCATCCATTTCGCCCAATATGATGAACCTCAAGTCGCTGCTTAACTCGAGTGACGAGGGCGGAGCCAACTCACCCAAGCCATCGCCGACACAGCAGCACCAGCAACACCAGCAACAACCTCCGTCCACTCCGGTCCAGTCCGGCTCGACCCACCCCTTCCGCGAGTACAGTAGCAGCTCTGTTCGTGCATCCCCCGGCCGATCCATGTCAGTGCATGACTACGGCGCCAACCAGCACACACCATCGGCAGTCTACGCGTCTCCTACAGCCATAACGGGCGTCTCTGGCCCGTATGCTTCACGTCCAGTACCGCCACCGCTCCAGCCACCTGGCAACATCAGCAGCAACAGCATCGACCCCCGTTCTCCCAACTCCGGGTCTGTGACTGGCCCCTCACCCTACCGGCATACGCCTAGCAGCTCCGTCAGCGGCGCCAGTGCTGGCTACTCTTTTCCCCTGACGCAGCCAGGGTCGGCATCGAGCCCAGGGCCGCAACACCAGCATCACCCCTTTGCCCCCCCCAACGCGCACGCGTACCCATCACCACGCGACATTTATGCACAAAAACAGGCTTCTTCTAGTGCCTCCACCGGTGGGACAGGCCCGCTCGGCGCGCCATCGTACATCCAGGGGCAGCCACAGCAACAGCAACAGCCAATACCCCAGACGCCTCCTATTGGTACGTCTGCCTCTCCCGCTGGGCCCTCGTCCTACCAGCACTCTCAGTCGAATCACTCAACTCCAACCCCGACTTCGGCCGAGAGTCAGCATCCTCTGCCACCGCAACAGCAACAACCACAGCAGCCACAACACGGCAATCTTTATGCCCAGGCGAGTCCCATTGCGGCTAGCCGCCAACCTTCACTGCATGCAGCCCAGCCCTACCAGCAGCCGCCTGTAGATGTGAGCCGGCACCACTCGCAGCCACCAACGCCCCTGGGCCCGCCTTTGTCTGCAGCACAAAGAGCACCCTCTGCGAACACGGTATACTCTCAACAGCAACAGCAACAGCAGCAACGACAACAGCCGCCATCAAGTCCTCTCCAGCAAAGGTTATCATTGACGTCGGCTACTTATTACCAGGCACAACAATACACGTCACCGACCCACCACACGTCCACTGTCCCAACAGTCATTTCACATGACCAAAGGGTACCGTTTACCAGTCCAAATCAGGACCAGAATCGTTCAGTTGTAGCTGAGGCTCACAGAAGATCCTCCTCGCAGAGCGATCGTGCACAAAGTGCCAGTGTTAGTCCAAGGACACGTCTATCTAGTCTTTCAGGCGAGCAGCCAGTCGTTTCGGAACCGCAGCCGCGACCGCACCCATCACAGCCATCGCTGACGATGCCGTCAGTTTCGACATTACCCATGGATGTTGATCGCAGCAGTTATACCGGCAGCTCGTCGGTCAAACGGAAGTTCGACGAACGAGGCCTGCACCCAGAAGAGCTGGAGCGCAAGAACTTGCGACGACAAACCCCTTTCGAAAACTCAAACGGCATAGTAGCAGCGGCAATGGAAACGATAGCAGCAAAGACAGAAAAAGGACAGCGCCATACAGAGGTACCCATTTGGGCCAGACGCTACGATGGTGGTCCTCTCAACAAGCCCAATTTCGTGATTCGAAAGCCAGCGCCACTCCATGCCGGCAAGAAATCTGACAAACCGACCGAACCCCATAACTCCCGCCATACTTCTCCTGACACCGTGCGGCTCTCCTCGGCCGGACATGCTGGTCCGACAGCATCAGCAGCGGGACCGATAGTGCCAGCAGCAGCGACAGCAGGACTAACAGCAACAGCAACACCGGTACCAGCGCCAGCGCCAGCACCAGTGGGAGCAACACAAGCGCCAGCACTAGCGGAGAACACAGCCGCAACAACACCTAACGAAGCTAGGATTTCTTTGCTGGGCTTGTGGGAGGAGTCGGTTACGGGCGAGAAGCCGTACGAAGATCTGACCCGGAAAGTGGCCGACTTTTTGTACCTGAACGTGGTGACGAACCCCAACATGATAGAAATGAAGGGCCTAGGCGTCCAGTTTGAAATCGAGGCCAAACTAGGCACGCTCATCAGCAAGGACACGAACCAGCGCATTATCCTGCCAGTGGCGTCCGAGTGCCTACTACAAGACACAGGGCGCGTGTCATTCAAAAGCAGTATGACAGAGGTACAGCACAAGCACTACAACGAGTTTCTCAACAGCCTAGTATTTGAGACGGATGCTCGCAACCCGTCCAACGTGGGCCGGCGCAAGCCACGAGTACCCATTCAATACAAGCACCGGCGCGAGGTGGATCGCTTCTTTGAACTACCTACGGAGCTGCAAGAACGCCTACCGGCCTGCGTTCGTACCCTGATCCCGCACCGGCACACGGTCAAGGTACGCGTAACCTACGACAAAAAGACGCGCGAAGTGCTAGCGAAAATTGTTAAGGCGCGTGTCAGCGACCTTAACATCTACTTTCCGGACCTGCCGCTCGACTGCCGCATCAGCGTCAACATGGAAATGGTCTGGGAGGGCTCTGTCGATGAGATTGAGAAGCTGGCCGCGAGTACCCATCGCGAGCGACCCCCTGATCGAGACAAGGACCGCCTGAGCTACAGTCAGAGCCACTACCAGATGGACCTAACACAGGTCACGTACAAAGTTCAAGGGCCGAATGTGAGTTGCGATTAGTTGGGGTGGAGGAAGGTGGACTGCTGCTCTCAACGGATATGCACACTAACTTTCCAGAAGCTAGAACGCGAGGAAAAGGAGCACGAGCTCGAAATCGAGCTGGCGCCCGGTATTTTGATCGAGCACGGCCGACGGGCTGCTAACGGCGATATACATGCGTACCAGGAGCTGGTTGACGGCTTCATCGACAATGTGCGGATCCTAGCTCGGCGAGCACGGCCTGTGTAAGGATAACGAATCGAAATCAAACAAGGAGAAACGGGAGAATACATTGAAAAGGATGGTTGATATTGATTTCTACGTGTGTTTTGTACGTCGGCGGTCTTGGCATCATTAACCACTATGGTACAGTTGCTTTCAAAGGGCTGGGGTCACCTTTTTGTGTCATTTTTACATAATCATGCCTTTGCACTTCGTCTTGGGTTTTCAAAGCCGTAACCCCGTACGAATGGTGGTTTACGGGTTTTCCGTTTATCGTCTTCTGCCATGTTGGCTCCCGTATCTTCGTTTCTATTTCAGCTTCTTTCGCTTGGTGACCTTGAGCCCTTACCTTCACCCTTGCTGTGGCGATGAATAGCACAAGGGTTTGAATGAATGCCTTGCGGCTTTCTTCTATCCCTTCCATTCGTGAGAAGTGCTTTTGTACAAGCACTACTTTTACTCTTGATGCCTTCAGTAGGAGACTGCCATAGTTACAGTTGCCTTTTCACAATCTTGGCGTATCTGTCGTCGGTATTACAGGATATATGCCTTATATGCTGCTAGATGAGCCTCGACCGTTCATTGATTGAATTATCAGGGAAGTGCCGAAGTCTTCGAGAAAAGAAAAACTTAACTCTCTTGCCATGCCTGCTTTTATGGAAATCAACCTGCAATGGCTATCAGGAACGTTGCTGTGGCAGGGGCAAACTTTCCCTATATCTTGTTCCATTCGCTGATTTCCATAGTATTCCTGCTACCTGCCCAGGCCACTGACAACCTCAAAAAGACCCTCAGCTAGATTCGCACCCACGACGGCCTCGGTAACGAGCCGCTCCAAACGTTTAACCTGCCATTCATTGACCGCGCAATGGCGACAAAGTTCGGCCGATATTAAACTGGCCAAGCACTATTTGAGTTTTACGTCCTTTACGCTGACATAACGGCAGCAGATGCGCGAGAAATGGGCCATGAAGGAGACTCCAACAGCTGACGCATCGGCCACGACTCAGGAAAAGGTCGCCCCTACAGTTGGCGACCTAATGAAGGTGCAACTTTTTGTAGACGGATTCGGGCATGCGCCTCAGCTAGGCAGTGACAACGCATTTGCTGGGATTTGAAGAGGAAGATGTACGGGCGAGCATGAATGAGTTACTTGAGACTGTTTGCTTCAAGCTAGAGGTCTATTTCTAGCAAAAGAAAACAAAAAACTGGGTTGAGTACAGAACAAAGCATGTAGCACAAGTGGCTAATACATAGATAATGACTGCACTTGTAAAAGTAATCATTATGTAGGTTTTAGATCTTTGCCTCTGGTCCGCCAAATTCAGTCAGTGGCACCACGGTCGGCTCGGCACCATTGTGCACGATAACCCACGATACGTCTGTGTCGGTGCTTTCGTTAATGACCTGGTGCTCAGTCCAAGCGGGGACAAAGGCAAAGTCACCCGGTCCTATAAGCTTTCGTGTCGGCGGCGCTGGTACGGCTGCTTCGTCATCGTCGTCGTCGCAATCGTCGGGTAGTGTAGCTAATACGGCCTGGCCTGATATGGCATATACGATGGATTCTATCATTCGACGGGTGAGAAAAGTGGAAAAGGCAGATCAAATAATAAACAACTCACCTTGCTCCCCATTGTGAAAGACAGTGGTCGCACACTGCGGCTTAACCGTCAGCACGGACGCGCACATGCTGCTGGTCTTGTGTATAATGGCATCTCGCATAGTGACGCCGCCGGGCTTGCGACGCCTGTCTTCTCCGACACACAGGCCGTCTAGGCCCCGGGCGGCAGGTTCCCCGTCACCGTTTGACTTATCCTCCGGCTGTGGCTCATCGTACACCTCTCCGTAGGCTTCGTCCTCGCCCACCTCGTCCTCGTCATCCGAAAACAGGCTCCTTCTCCTATGGTGGGTCCTTTCGGGTATTGCTCTTGGCTTCTCCCCCTCTGAGCTCTCGTTGTCGCCCGCCCCCCAAGCAGTAGAACCTTTCCCCCCATGACTCTCTATAAAATTTCTCTCCTGCCGCCATCTTTGTGATCTTTGTGGTAGGCCATTGTTGTGTCGTTGTCGGGGCATTTCCGCCTCTCGTTTGGCCGCTGGCTCTTCTACGTTGCTGTCTCTGTCTTCGTCATTTTCTGATGATGTTGGAGGCACGATCAATTCTTCTGCCTTGGTTATGTGCACCTTAGATGGAAGAATCATGGGGAGAAGCTCCTGTATCAGAGGTAAAAGGGCTGCCATGGTCTCGATTTGTTCTTGCACTGGGCGCGTTGAGCTCCTCCTCCCCGAAGCCGGTCGTCAGGTCATCCGTACTCACGTGCCATAGCTCATCCGGAATTGAGGTGGAGCAGTTTTAGGTAAGCACATCACCCTGTATCACGTGTCTGAGCCCAGCCTGTAGTGTAGACGTCTTAGCGTCCGCGCTACAGGCTGAGCTTGAGCACAGAAATTCCTTTTTCTTCACCGCCAAATTTCCTATGTAGTTTATGTACCTTCTGTATAAGCGCTGTAAATACAAGCGGTATAAGCGCTATAAATACAGCCTGTTTCCAACCTGCCACCAACATGCTGTGGCTCCTACTCCGTGCGATCCCTTAGTCAGTACCCTTGAGGTACCTTCTCGGGGGCTGTCTGGGGCCCTCGAATGGAAGTCTTCGTCGTAATGACAGAAGCGCACAGCAGGGTATCCTTGTAGGCCTAAAGAACCAGCAGTGATGGTAGAAACAAAGAATTGCTCATGCAAAAGATATAGACTACGGGCTAGATGCTGGGGTTTTTAAATGCGTGGCCGTGGGGTACGGCCATTAGTCAGAAAACCCACACTCTTGATGACGACACTAGTGTAGTGTAGAATCTCAGCTATCATCCTCCCACATTGCGAATAACCGCGCTCGATTGCATCTAGCACTGGACGTATTGTCATGTGTCGTCCACAAATACTGCCAGAAGTTCCTGTTGTGATTTGATATCTTCTTTTTCAGGCATAAAATGGTCTTAAATCCACCTGCCGCCTACCATGGTGGCCTCTGTGGCCTCCCTATCGAGCTCATCGACTCCATCTTGTCGTACCTTTCCGCCTTTGACCTCGCCACTGTTGCCTGCGTGTGCCGTTCACTTCATACCTTAGCGACCGACGACCGCCACTGGCAGGAGTTGGTGCAGCAAAATGTCCCGGGTACGTTGGTAGAGACGCCGTACCCTTGTGCGAGCTTCCGCGAGCTTTATGTGGCGCACCATCCACGCTGGTTCCTACCACGCTGCAAGATATGGTTCAGCAGCTATGACATGGTCGGGCGCTTGGTTTTGGTGCGCTACAACCCGCACAATGGATGCATTGAGGGTTACCAATTGGTGCCCAAAAGCTTCGGCACTACCGGCTATAACTGGCCGCCTGACACCAATGTGATCGTCGAGGAATTTCAGCCGGAAATTCTGGTTCATATGGACAGGCCAGTGCTGTGGCTACGTGCAGCATCTAGTGAAAACATGAACGAGGTGGTACAGTCGCGCGCCATATATGAAGCTGGCACCCGCCGCACATTGCCAGGGGAGGGGTCGAGCGGGAGTGGCGGTGGCAGTGGCGGCGGCTATCCTTTGCCGGAAGATAAAAAATCCCGCTACGCTGAAATCACCATGAAGTTTGATACTCCCGATGCTGTCGACCGGCAGTTTTTGTATGCCCGGCCCTTACCAGGTAAAAATCACAGTGACGAGGACGGCAACGGTGACACTGGTGGCGACGGCAATGGGTACGGCTCTGGCGATGTCAATGCCTCTTATCAGCCACAAGACCTGTCATTGGATACGAACAGTCATTTCCCGTATTCTAATGTCTGGCCGCCACCAGCAGTGCCTGCGCGCCACCGTGTACTTTGCAGCGAATTGCCGGCCGAACGCTACCCGCTGGGCCCGGCCGGCATGCCGACTTGCCTAGCCGACATCACCCAAACGGCCTTTCACACTCGCAATTGGATAAATGTAGTGCAGCATTTCAGTGTGCCGGGCGAGCTAGCTAATAACTTCGAGACCACCCGCTTCGGTTTCTACGACCTAGATACTTACGCCACCCTGGACCCAGCTTCGTACACTCCCACGGTAGAAAAACCGTTCCGTGGCATCTGGGTCGGCGATTTTGGCAGCCACGGCTGTGAGTTCCTGCTGCTGCACCAACCGGAAGATCATGGCAAGCCCCAAACCGAGTATGCCGACCTTACCCGTCGCGACGCCGAGACCGACGCCGACTGGACCTGTCGCCGCCAAGACGCGCGCATCTACCGCGGACGACTTGAGGCCATTAAGCTGACAGGTGATCCTAATGTGCCACGTGGTGAGCTCAGCTTTGTGGCCGAGGACCTGAGCGCCAGAGATACCAGCATGGACGACGTGCTAACGGAGCCGCCGTTTGCGCATGCGCGTATCGTCAAAAGCCGTGGCCATGTGGCAAGTATTGGCTTTATCAATGGTGAGCTGACTCCAAAATGTACAAGAAGATTATAGCAGGACTGACAGAAAAATAAATATACAGATAGATATATTGAATCCCGCCTGATTTTCATTTCTCATGACCGTATGGCTCAGTACTGGTCCAGTTTAGGCCACATCTCCTTTTATGAGCGTGTCGACATAGACTACTTTTTGAAACTTTTATAGGTTCGTCAGGAATGTAGACATGTACAATTCGAGGCAAGCAAGCTTAAAAGACCACACAAGTTTGTTTCAGCGACGGTTAGTTTCAAGACTTTGAATTGAGCGTCTAGCGGCCTGGCTATGACGTCAGCGGCACACGGAGTGTAGAGTGCTTTTCCTTATGTATTGTAGTGACAGCACTTACTGTGATCTAATTTCACTGCCTTTTGTATTTGTCCAGAAACACATCCTTCATGCCTCACTACGTCCTTCGCGTCACCGCTGGCACCGCCTACGACCTGGCGAACCATATCGAGGTGCCCGTCAACGCGCCCGAGCCAGTTGTGCTGCAAGGTCCCGGTGCTGATATTGCCCTCAACGTGCGCATCCAAAACTACACCCATGGGCAGCCGCGTGGCTCACCTGCGACATCGCCATACTTCTCGGGGGAACATGCCGCAGACACATACAGCATAGCTCTCTGGTTTGTGCCGCGGCGAACGAATGAGGGCGCGGCTATGACGGACAACTCAGGCACTTCCCCAAACAACTCCCCCGACAGTCCGGCCTCGTCTCAGGGAATTTCAGCTCATGATCTGCAGTGGGGCAACGACTTTGACCAGCCCATCCGCGATCGACTGCCGCCTGGTTTTGGCACGGCGCTGCGAATCGTTAAGTGGTGGATCGACCCAGGCATCGACGGTGACCCTTACGCAGACCGGCCCTTTTTATACGGGCCGGCTCTCAGCTCTTTTAATCGGGTTTATGTCGGCGCAGCCGAGAAGCCTTTTGACAAGGGCAGCCGGATTGCCCATGATGCTCGCGGCCTCTGCTTCACCGAGGGTGGTGACGAAGCGGGAAGGGGCCTGCGCCTTGCCGCTGGATGCCCGGGTGGTGATGAGCCCGAACAACTGGACAAGGAAGATTCGGCTGCCACTGCCGCCGCAGCCGCCGCTGCCGCACGCCAAAAGTGGGCTCTGCGCGATGATGCCAAGACGCAGTGGCAGTGGCGCTACGGCGTAGCCTACGGTCTTGACTTTTTCAACGGCTACCTTGACTTCGCGGAGCTAGCTCTGCGGCTGCCGGGCTTTCATCTGCCCATAATGAAGTACTGGGATGGCCAAGCGTTACGGCAAGTCTGGATATAAATCTAAACACTGTCTTTTTCTCTCATTCCTTGTCTAATCTTCTGTTTTGATGTCTAGCTATGTCCTGCGCAACCGTACAACCAAGGAGGTTTACCTAGTGGTGCAGTTCAGCCTTTTCCACGAAGATGATGTCAACGACGACGGTGAGATCAAGAAGGAAGCACTCGAGCGGCAGACTGGTAAGGTACAGGCTAATGTGGCTGATGTGGAGGATGGCAGTGATGTCTCAAAGGAGGAAGAGGTTCTCGATATGGCCAGCCGGAAGCTGTCCGATAAAGGGGAGACTGAAGTCAGCTCCGACGATGTGGAATAGATGAAGGGTGAGGTATAAATTAATATGATTATCGGTATCATGTATGCTCAAGAGACTGTTTGGTTAGAGTAAAAGAAATAGACAAATAAAGAGGGGGCAACGAAAAAAAAAAGCAGAAACAATAATGAATACTTACCATGGCAAATTTACTTCGCTTGCGAATAGTCTCTCCGAAGAAAACCAGTACCCACGGCACTAGAGTCAGGCCCATGGCAATGCCACCTAGCAAGGCGCCAGCGCGCCCGTTTCCTAGATTGGCAAACAATGGCCGCATGACTAGCGGGAAGACGCCGCCCAGCAAGTTACGGCAGCAGCTCTGGGCGGCCAGAGCAGAGCTGGCGAAGCGGTGGTAGACATCGGCCAAGTAGTTAAATGTTGACAGGTAAATGGAATATATACCCATAGTGGCTAGGGCGATGCCAAAAGTGGGAACAAACCAGTGCACACTGGGGCGAGCGCCAAAGCCAAAGATAAAAAGGCCGGCTGGTAAAAGAATGGAGGTTAGGCAGGATGCATAGAGGCGGTGCTCGGGCACATCGAAGCGCAGGCGCGCCAGCAGCCAACGCGGCGCCAGCGACACCAATACGCGGTCTTGGCTTAAGCCCATGACTGTGGCCAGAGCGCTGGCCGCCACCATGGCTAGAAACACACGACCGCATTTTTCCATGTCCCAGCCATAGGTCCGCGAGAAGACGAAAAAAGTCGAGCCGAATGTCAGGTACAGAATGGCCCAGGAAAAGGATACCCAAAGCGAGAAGAAGAAGACGACGGGTTCGGTGAAAAGCATGTGGAAGGGCCGGTACAGTGACAGTGCCATCAAGTGCAGCACCGACGTGCGGCCCTCATCGTCTTTGACCACCCATCGAATGCGGCGGCAGGCCAAGCGGGAATGGCGGGCCTCTCTGTCATCCTGGAGAGGCCGGCCCCCGTCGGCGCCCGGTTCTTCGCCCCTCCCCTCCACCGCCTCGTTCATCTCTGTCTTCTCTTTCTGCTTCGCCGCCTCCTCTGCAAACACGCCGATGTAGCCGGCTGCCTCACGCGCCTCGTACCAGTGGTTCAGCGCCTGCGCCTTGCGCGACAGCAGCACTGACCCCCGACTCTCCTTGAACAGCGTCACCAACACGGCCATAAAGACAGCGTTCATGATCGCCTGGTGCCAAAATACCCAGCGCCAGGGCGTACGCAAGCCGGGGTCCGTAGCAATATCGGATGATAGATGCGGCGCAGTTGTGCGGTACGTGATAATGGACGAGATAAAGGGGCCCAGACCAGTACCAGCCAGCACGGCGCCGCTGAAGATTGCCATTGGACGGTTGCGGCCCTCGGCGTGCCACATGTCGGCAATGACGCCGCCGATCATGGTGCTGAAGACAGAACCGCCGACACCAACAAACAGCCGAAAGATGGTCATGGAGGCGATGTCGGGCGCCGCACCACAGGCCGTAATAAACACAACAAAGATGACACCGCTGACTGCAAAGACGGGGTAGCGCCCATTGTATTCAGATAGCGGCGCCAGCAGCATGGGCGCCAGCGCAAACCCAATACAGAAGACAGTGATACCGCACGCTAGCACACCCGTCTGTGAAAGGCCAAAGGCCGTGGCCATGCGCTGTGACGGCGGTGAAAAGGCTCCGGACGAGTAGGCCGTCAGCGCCGTAGCCACGCACGACAGCCCCAGTAGGAGATTCTTGCGCGACTCCGGCCACAAATGCGGGTCGGTGAATAGGAGGAGGTCTGGCGGCGGTGGTGGCGGTACCGGAGGAGACAGACTTGTAACTAATCTCACATTGTTTGGCTCCGGAAGGGGCGTCTCGTAGGAAAAGTAGCGATACTCTATATCGTCCAACGAAGCTGCTGGGCTTCCCCCTTGTTCGTCTTCTTCCATATTGCCATAGCTGGAAGACTCAATGCAACAGTCCTTGCCAGGCTCTCTAATCGCGGCCGAGATATTCATGCTTGACTCTTCCGACGGCTGTGTGAAATCTCGAGAAGACTCTCCAGCTCGTATGTCTAGCCGTCAAGTTGTCGAGCTGTCCCCACTGTCGTGCTGCCGAGGATATAGCTGTCAAGTCGCCGTCGCTTTCCAGTGCTAACTTATAATAACGTCGACATGGCGAAGTATAAATGTGTCTAACAAAACAAGGAAGCAAAAAGAAACCCGGAAAACTTTCCTCGCCATCTTGCACCGGTCGCTATGCAGCCTCCAGTGGAAATGCCCCGGGGAAAGGCCATTTTCTTTCTTTCTTCTGCGGTAGCGGAGCCCAACACAATTAAAAACCCACTCTGGGGAAATACAGGCCTAAGCGGCGCCCAATTAGCAGACTCGGCCAGCAAGGTTTGTCCCCGATGTCAAGGCAAAGGCGCGCGCGGTGAGGCCGTATCGTCGGTTATAAAGCGGAAATACCAACCGAAGAGGCGGGGGAAATGTTAGTTCCCGCGAAAAGGGGAAACTGCAAGATTGCCGCCTCATCGGGTCTAATGCTTCGCAATTGAAAGGTCGGAGTAGTGCGGTCATACTAAGACGCGGAGGAAATAAGACGTAGCGTATTACGGCGTACTCTGGGATTTTTTCGAAGGCATAAATTCAGTGAACATAAGACTCTTCGAAATATAGGCAAGTGGCGACAAATACTATAATATCGTCCACAATCACGAAAAGCTACCATAATGCCCATGTACTATCATAGGTGTATGAGAGGGGGTAGTGTTGGTTAAATAACTACCCGCCTAAACCGACTTTAAAATACTCGAAACCTTTTTTACGTTTATGAAAAGAAACAAACTGCGCAAAGTCGAAGTGTAAAGGCGTGGTCTTTTAATGGACAACTAGGGCATGTACTGCACAATTGTAAAAATATTAATGCTATCTATTACGCGGAAAACTAATAGGGCAGTGTCGTCTAACTATCCGGGCAGTGTAATATTTAAAACAGTGTGGCCTTCATTGCCAATTTTAGTTGTACCGCCCCCACTCATACAAAATGTGCAGTTTTTATTAAGTCGGCCGTAATGACTGGCATTATTAAGGAAAGAGATACAGCAAGGCCATTATAGAAACCACCGAAAGAAAGTTGCAAATAAAAAACATATTAAGTAAAGTTTAGCATGTAATTTAGAAGGCTAAAATAAAAAGAACTACTTTTCATTTACGAGAAAGTGTTTATTTTATAACCTGCTTTAGTTTTACGTAAAAGACATAAACCGTACAGCTGGCCTTTGAAGTCAAAAATAAAGTGTTTCAAAGCAGGACAAAAACTTCCACACCTAGCTTTCATTCAGTTGGCCGTTATTTGCTTTCCTTTGTGATAATCGGTGACATGCCAAATTGCGTCTTACTTAGTTCTAGGCGCCCAATTGATCCTAGCATGTGGGCGGGGTTGATAGTGGCGTTCTGCAAAATGGCGAGAGCGGGTAGGACGCGGGCGCGCAGGGAAAACTCGTGGGTCTGGGCCTGGCCCAGGGGGGCGAGCAGGTCGGTGCCGAAGCAGAGAGTGACACCAGCATCGGCGGCGATGTGCAGGGCATCGAGACCGGCGCTGAGGACTCAGCGCTTCTTGGCTGCGGCGGTGGGCGGCAGGTAGCCAAGCCAGCGGGGCTCTGCCATCTCGGCATAAGTGATGAGTGTGGGCGTGAGGAAGCAGCCGCGCTCGGCCATGAGGCTGGCGGTGTCTGCGTAGATCAGGTTGCCGTGCTCGATGCCTAGGACGCTGTTTTCGACGCAGCGGCGGATGGCCGGCGCCGTGTAGGTATGAGCGGTGACAAAGGTGCCGGCGTTAGTTGCGCAGGCCACAAAGGCTTGGATCTCGGCCGGCGTGTACTGCAATTGCTCGATGGCGTCTGTTGGGCTGGTGACACCGCCCGAGCCCATGATTTTCAGAAAGTTCGCCCCTTTACGAAGCTATTCCCGGGCCGCATCCAGGCACGCCTCCACGCCGTTGCACACACGGCTGAGGCCCGTGATGCGTCCGCAGCCACAGCCAGAACCGGACGATGAAGAATCGGATGGCGACCCACGCAACTCCGCGTGGCCGCCCGACTGCTACCTGATGAGCAGGTTCAGCTTGACCAAATTTGTTGGCGTCACCGTGTAAGCCTTATAAGATTATGTGACCCTTCCACACCTTCCGCATCTAACGTTTCCAGCGTCGTCTGGGGCATCGTCTGCAAGTGCCTGGCTGCCCCTCAGAACTTTGCCGGCTTCGCTGCCGTGCGCTTCCTGTTGGGCTTCTGCGAAGGCGTCATCTCGCCGGCCTTTATCACCATAAGCGGCGTCTGGTACAACAAGCGCGAACACGCCCTGCGGACTGCACTATGGATTACGATGGACGGCCTCGCGCAGATCGTTGGTAGCCTGCTCATGTACTGCATTGGTAAGAATACGTCCCTCGAACTGGCTCCGTGGCGCATCCTCTTCCTTATCTGTGGCGCCATTACCACCGTCGCCGGCATCGCCATTTACTTATACATGCCGAGCGGGCCCAATGATGCCTGGTTCCTGTCGCCACGTCAGAAACACGTGTTGTCGCTACGCATGGTCCGCGACCGCGAGGGCGGTGATAAGACTGCCTCACCCCTCACCCTCAGCTCCGGGAGGCGCTCAGCGATGCCAAGTCCTGGTTCTTTTTGCCTTTGGTGTCCTTTCACAGTAGGTCGATTTTAACAACAAAGAAAATGCTACGACGACCATAAACGTTCTTGTACTGACTGCCAGTTTGCTTCCCTGGTTATTTCCAACCTTGACTACACGCACCTTCAGACCATGTTATACGGCGCTCCGTTAAGTGCCGTGTAAATATGTCTGGTCTGGGTCGGCGTAATTGGCTGCCTCGTCTTCCCGCACAACCGCACCGTCGTCGCCTTGGTCCTGGTCATCCCCCCCATCGGCAATGCCCTCCTCTTAAAGCTCTCCACTGCTGCCGGATGAGGCATGATTGTTGCTTCCTGGGACTCGTCTTGTATCACTGCCCTCTGGTCCATCCTGCTCTCGCTGACCGCCTCCAACGCAAAGGGCAACACCAGGCGATCCGTCGTTAATGCCATGTTCTTTATCGGCTACTCTGCTGGCTGCATCGGAAGTGCCCAACTGTGGACCCACAAGCCCAAGTATTTTTCTGGCGTCGTCGCCGACATTGTTTCCTGGTGCCCTCCTTTTTGTCACTATCCTCGCATACCGCTTTGTCTGCGCCCGAGACAATGACATCCGAGACAAGGAAGGTCGTTAAAACCCCCAAGAGTCCGGCCACGTCCAGCTTGACAACACGGGTGCCGCTATGGGTGATATCACCGACAAGAAGGATCGCCAGTTCCGATACAGTTGGTGATATGTTGGTAAAGATCGACATTGTCAAAAAAGAAAGCTATAAAAAGAGTAAGCTTATTAGGGCAGTCAATTGGATCAAAGAATCTACACACAATTTGTC
Organism: Graphilbum ipis-grandicollis; assembly: GCA_019925625.1. NCBI lineage: Eukaryota > Fungi > Ascomycota > Sordariomycetes > Ophiostomatales > Ophiostomataceae > Graphilbum > Graphilbum ipis-grandicollis. The sequence continues at coordinate 65,801 of JADHKH010000046.1, forward strand.
GCAATTGTAAAGTATAATTTACTGCCCAAATACACACATATTTTTTGTCGCAGTGCCCGTGCCCCTTTGCGACTGTTTTTACTGAAGGATTTGGTGCAGTAGCTGATACGTTCTGACTAGGGATTGTATAAGACTTTCTTGTATACTGCCTTAATAGGTTTACTTTTTTTTAAAAACAGGCATCATTAATATCATTTACACTGCAAAAAACCGGCTTATTTACACTATAGTACATTAGAAATATCACCCCTTTTCAGCTTGGTACCATTTTCATAGGCGACCGAACAGAAGTCGCAACGTAAATTACACACTAGTATTAACAACACATATGCGATCTACATATAATGTTATTATAAAGTAAAGGCTATGTTTATCGCGATTATTATTTATACGTAAAGCACTGGTAGAAATATTACCATTATTAATTACAAGTGAATTTTCAATTTAATTGGGCACCTTTGAAACATTACAATGTAAGTAACCCTTACGGGAACGATGGGAAAAACAAAAAACTAACCCAATTAATATTTTCTTTGTTTAATATACCGCATAATATCAGGAGGCTATCCGTATAGAATAAAGCTTTTTATCAACATAGTGTAGGTTTCAAAGTAATAACTACCCCGTCGGTCATACCTAAAAACATCGACATATAGCCCATAATCTCTATCTTATACATCATCAAGCTACATATCGCTGTGCAACTGTTACCAGGACGTACGGAGGTCTCATGGGTAAGTTAGTCCTCCCCTGCCAGGTCGCAAAACTTAAGGCTAGTATAAAGTCATACTAGCCAGTAAAAAGTACAGTTTGTAATGTATAGTTTTTAGCCTCGTGATTAGGCAAGGTACAAAGAGAATTTTCTTGGAAAGTATCTTTTTTCAGTTAATTTTTATTAGGAAATTTGTGGGCCTTTCGGTACGGTGCGGTGCAGGGGACTACTAACTTATGCCGGCAACCGTCGTAGACTATCCAGTCGTACGTCCCCGACAGTCCCTGCGAAGGTACTGACTGAGGAATCACACGGAGCAAAAGCAACAATGGTAAATTTACGATTGTATTTTTTTATATCCCGGCTTTTAAATAACGGCCTACTTTTTTGATTTTTTGGTTTCATTTATCCGGATAATGTGACATTATATGTACACTAGAGGAACTACGGGTTTGTAATGCTGGATATGGCGTACCCTATCCCGAGACTAGGCCTTTTGACAGGGGGTGAGGGCGCAGCCAAGATAGCGTTTTTCTTAATATGCCCGGTAGCTGGTACCTGTCGCAATGCTACACTGTAAACGTGGCTAACGTTGACGGAATATGGTCGTATTTCGATTCACGAGTGCGGGCTTAGCTTTACACTACTGAAACTATCCCCGCACTTTACCCCGGAAAATCAAAGCAACCCTACTTTGCCTAATTAACCGCACTTACGGCTATTCGAGGATAATGGTCGGCGAATGCAATATTTTGCGGATCGTGAATTAGGCATTTCGGGTTTGTGATACCGATTGATGTGACAGCGAGTCCAGCGGTACATTCTGTTCCACCTATCATTCTCGAAAAGTCGAATTTCTTAGACTATCGAGATGGCCTGAATATTCGTGAACCAATAAAAACCATCGTGTTATGTCAAGGAGTAAACTCAACGAACTTTTACCGTATAAGCAACACATCAACCATGGTGGGTTCCGGCTATTACGAGACACCTTGGAAAATTATAAAAGGTGCCTGTACTGCTTGCCTTGAAGTTGATAATGTCCATGCACCATAACCTTTCGATCTTCATCTTAGTAACTTGTCGTCTTCTAGCTTACTGTCCATCCAAGAGACAGCAAAAATGGTGCCCAGAAGCCACCATCGCGCTCGCGCTTTCACTCTAGGACTTCTTGCCTCGGCCTCTGTTGGTGTTGCTGCCGGTCCTTGTGACATTTACGCCTCTGGTAACACGCCGTGTGTTGCTGCCCATAGCACCACCCGTGCCTTGTACAGCTCATTCACTGGCCCACTTTACCAAGTGCGACGAGGATCTGACAACACAACGACAACAATATCGCCGCTATCCGCTGGTGGTGTCGCTAATGCTGCCGCTCAAGACACATTCTGTTCTAGCACAACCTGTCTCATCACGATCATTTATGATCAGTCGGGGCGGGGAAATCACCTTTATCAGGCCCCGCCGGGTGGCTTTAGTGGACCAGAATCGAATGGGTACGACAACCTGGCCAGCGCTATTGGGGCTCCTGTCACATTAAACGGACAAAAGGCTTATGGTGTTTTCATTTCTCCCGGCACTGGGTACCGGAATAACGTTGCTAGCGGCACAGCAACGGGCGATTCTGCCGAAGGAATGTATGCCGTTCTCGATGGTACGCATTACAATGGTGAATGTTGTTTTGATTACGGTAATGCCGAAACAAGTAGCCTTGATACCGGTAATGGCCATATGGAGGCTATTTACTACGGCGATAGCACTTATTGGGGTACTGGATCCGGCAGCGGCCCTTGGATTATGGCAGATCTTGAGAATGGCTTGTTTTCTGGTATTAGTTCGGCCAATAATGCCGGAGACCCTTCGATTTCGTACCGATTTGTCACCGCCGCCATTAAAGGCGGGCCGAATAAATGGGCAATTCGTGGGGCCAATGCTGTATCTGGCTCGCTTTCAACATATTACAGTGGTGCTCGCCCTAGTGCGTCGGGCTACAACCCCATGAGCAAAGAAGGGGCTATCATTCTCGGCATTGGCGGTGACAACAGCATTGGTGCCCAGGGAACATTCTACGAAGGAGTCATGACTTCTGGCTACCCATCGGATGCTACTGAGAACTCTGTGCAGGCAAACATTGTGGCTGCTAAGTATGCTATCGCGCCACTGACGAGTGGTCCAGCCCTCACGGTCGGCTCATCGATCTCGTTCCGTGCCACCACCGCCTGCTGCACTACTAGATACCTTGCACACACCAGCTCTGCTGTCAACACGCAGGTTGTTACGTCGTCCAGTTCTACGACTCTCAAACAACAGGCTAGCTGGACGGTGCACGCCGGACTTGCCAACAGCGCCTGTTTCTCGTTTGAGTCCAACGACACCCCTGGCAGCTATATCCGGCACTTCAACTTTCAGCTTTTGGTCAACGCCAACGACGGGACTAAGCAATTTTACGAAGACGCCACGTTTTGCCCCCAAACTGGGCTCAGTGGTCAGGGCAACTCGATACGGTCCTGGAACTACCCTACTCGCTTCTTCCGGCATTTTGAAAACTCTCTTTACGTCGGCTCCAATGGTGGCGTCCACTCATTTGATGCTGCTTCTCTTTTTAACGATGATGCGACCTGGGTTATCAGTGCCGGTTTCGCTTAGAATTTTCAGGCTTGAAGCAGTATGCAGAAGTACTTTTTCCAAAGTTGATGGGGGACTTCGTAAGGTGGGGTTTGATTCAGTATTTTAGTCGAGATAACGAACCATCTGTTAAGTTAAGAAGCACTGCTTATAAAAAGACACTCACTTTTAACTGTGCCTTTAAATATGGAAAGTATAGTATATTTCGATGTTAACCGAATCCGGCGAATGCCGATATAGTGAATGTTTACCTATTGAGTTAAAACATATAGTCTGCTAGAATAATCATAGTGTACCCTTGAAATGTTTATCCGTTAAAGTGGATGTAAAGAGAGAGAGGGCAGAGGGTGTCCGGCGGAACAACAATTACCCTGGCCGATGGCCAGGCGGAATTCACAAGGTAAAATGAGGCGGATAAAAATGCTTGTTTTTCTAAGAATACACCCCCTGTCCCGGGGAGGGGGAAACCTAACTAACAATATTAAGAATACTAAGACTACAACACACTTTCCTTTTCTTCTCAATTGGCTCCTTCCTTTCCCGCTGTCACTTTGGTTTAGTGTTCTTTAGTATGTTGGTGCGCTTTTGGCTATGTTGGGGCATAGGCTAGGCTTAGAGGCACGTGACTGTGAAGAGGCTGTTGGGGTTGGTGCACGGACCGGAATATAGTGTACAATAGGTTGAGAAGCGGAAGGAGCGGGGTGTGAAAGGCCAAAAGGGGAGTACTTATTTACCAGATTGCTGCTCGTTGAGAGGGACATCTTTAAAGGAAACACCATCGTTGTTATTCTTGTTTCGCAATACAGAGTTAATTGCCCTTCTTTTGTAAGACAAGCATCTTCAAAGAGCAGATATGGTAATTTAAATATCATTTCTTTGATTATAAAAACCTTATACTAGTTTTTATATTGTTCATAAAAGCTTCGTTCTTTTTTATAAATGGGACCGCTTTAACTTGTATTTCTACTTTTTAAACTAAACATCACAAACGTGACGACCTTAAGTCTATAGTGTGTATATTTATGCTACGTAAAACTTTAACACATAGAGTAAAAGTACTTATATGTTATAGCTGTACAATCCCTCAGTCGCTATCGGGTCGGTACCTATTTAAGGGCTATCCAAGACCTGGGAAGTATACACTTTGGTAACAGTTGCACAGCGACGGTAGCGTGTACGAAGATATAAGCGGGAGTATAGGCGAATAAACCGTGGTTTATGTCTTGTCATACTTTTTGGTACACCAGTTAGACGTATGCTACTTGTGATTAGCGGCTATTAGGCTGCCCGTACTGTTACATTTATATAGTATAACTTGAGGTATTCCGATATATTATAGCACAAAAATAATAACTAAGCCGTTAAATACAGCCAGTGTCCTCCACCATTTTACGTAGCCGTTCTCTTGTTACCATTAAGATTTTACCTAAATGGTTGCGTCCCCAGTTCTTTTGATATCGTAAAGGCTTTTGCTTAATGCCATAGCCAATGCCCCAAAACGAGTCACGGCCAGCAGCCTCGACAAGAGGTCGATCCTTCGTAGCCAAAAGTTTTCGCCCAAGGTCAGGGAGCAATTTGAGTCTCGCCTCACGGCTCAGCCATATACCTTTATTCAAAGATCGTTGTAAATGGGAGCCACCAAACTTGTGCCACAGTGCGTCGGTCATGACTCGTACTTTTCGGTCGTCAAGTGCCCAGACAGATTCATCGTAGCCGCAGATATCGTGAGCAGCATCCTTACAGTCACTAGCTTTGGCGGCAGCGAGTATACGTCGAGCGGCGTTAGTATCGCCAAAGCAGACTGCCTTGCAATACATATAATATTGCTCCTAGTGTTTAAACTCGATAAAGGGAATATCCTCGGATATGCTTTTGTTTGTTGAGTTTTGTTTTGTCTCAATAAGCCATGCGGCACAGACAACAGATGGATCGGGAGCCAAGAACTTTGCCGGTGCGTAATTAGATAAAAACCCATAATCTTCCCATTCCTTGTGGAAGAAGATTGGTCCTTCTTGGTCGGTTTGTACTTGTACCTGGAAACCTGGTTCATTTTTTACTCGACTCTTTAACGCCATCTTGTTCATGTTTATTCGGCTGCGTGTTCGGTGTATTGGAAGTGATAATGTTGGAAGTGATAATGGGAGAAAATAGCAACTGTAGTAGCAAGGGTAAAGGGGGTCCTTTTAAGTGTAAAATGGCACCATATTAATAATCCAAATTTTAATAGTTAAGGTTCGGTGTACTAGTGGTCGTGGCTAAATTGAAAAGTAATACCTTTTTCAGTACTGTAAGAATCTTACGCACTGTACTACACTCATTAAAGCACGTAAAGTTCATAACCTGGCTTATCTTCTTAAAAAACCAAAGAAAGCTACTATTTACACCATAGACTTGGGCTTTTTTAAAGCGTGATTCATAAAAAGTAAAAGGCAGCCCGATGGGACCACCTAATTCGGAATAGTGTCACTTACAGTCTAGTGTACATCTTTAAAATAAAGTTAGTTTAGGGGGGCAGTGTTTTGGATAATATCACCCCCCAATTTCACGCCCTATGTGTAAAGTACATAGCTTTTGATGTACTTTCTGAAAGCGGTGGCCTCCGATACCCCCCGGAAAACACACCAAAAGACGAATGTGACGCCGCTAACCACGGCGGACCAGAACAGTGGAAAAATAGGGCAAGCTGGGAGGTAATATAGTGGTCTCTGCGCTATGTGAAAAGTTCGGTGTTGACGGGTCTGCGCGCTGCGCAGGAGAAACGTGGGAGAAAATCGGGGGAAGGAGAAAAGAAAAAGGAAAGAAGGAACGACGGAAAAGGCAGCATGTTTATAGTGTTTTCCCGGCCCTGGGCACTTTAGTTATATTTTAGAAAAAACACCGAACTTTTGTTACAGTGCACCGACCGCCATTTTCTTCCCTGTCTGCCCTGTCTTCTCGACTGTTCTGGTCCGCCGTGGGTAGCGGCGATACATTCGTTTTTTGTGTGTGTCTCCGAGGGTATCGGACACCACTGTTTTCAAGTTAAAATAGACACAGGGCTTAGCGTAACAAAGAGTCGGTCGCATGATTTACACGCACAGGTCAGTCACAAGGCAGAAGAATATTGCACAACTTTCTTCAGTCAAATTCGCCTTTTATGAGTCATTGGAAAGACAACGTCGATTTCGATAATGGCCAAGAAGCACTCGAACTCCTTAAATTTTTTTGGCCATCTATTCGATGCCGGTCAAGTTTAGAAAAGTTTTTTTTGCTTCAAGTTGGACTTTGTGTGATAAAATATATCGTCTAGTGTTATTCTTGATTCTGCACAAATTTTTTAAAGAAAGCTACTATTTACATTATAAATTTGGGCTTATTTGCATTATAGTATATACACCGTCATTTTAAAAGTGAAACCTTGGCCGCGATGTACTTTACATCAACTACGCTTTAACGGCGCGGCCGTAAAACGTACATCATTATCTCGCCCTCTCCAATTTTCATAATGCTTTTAAGCGGCTTTAGTCAAGTAAAAATGTTGCGTCACTGTTCTCAAGTCTTTTATATTTTACAAGCCGGGCGCTGTGTTATAATGCTGCAAATTACTGGCTAGTCGTAAAGAAGGCTGGAGTAAAGGAAGTAGAATTGTTGCCACGGTACCGTATAAATATGGTAGAAAAGTTAAAGGGCTAATTAAAAGCTACTTTTTAGGTATATAGGGCGATGGCGATATATTATAGTGTAAATAAGCTTAAATTTATAATGTAAATAGTAGCTTTTTTTTAAAACTATTTTTTTTATATTTTTCTTTCTTTTTTTATATCAATTCTTTTAACTTTTTTATTACTATTATTATAATCTTTTTCAATGTAGTTAACGCAAAGTTTTTATCCTTTAACGTAAAGTTTTTATCTTTTAACGTAAAGTTTAGTTTTTATCTTTTAACGTAAAGTTTTTATTTTTTAACGTAAAGTTTTTATCTTT
>JADHKH010000047.1:0-45052 GCA_019925625.1 Graphilbum ipis-grandicollis
GTACAGGATCTGGAGTTTACTACCCACCGGGTAGGTTTTACCAGACACCCACCATAGGCGTTCCTTATACTATTCAGTTAGTTTATAGGCGTAATATAATCATCATCATCAATGGCTACAGTTGAAGGGAATATTAAAGCATGATTAGCAAATAGACAAGGCTGCAAAAGTTATTGCTCCTATTAGCATCACTGCTTAGCATGAAACTGGTTACAGGTTAATATAGCCAAGTATTTTATTCAATTTCAAGGAAGCCAATACTTGCTCGCTTTGCTTGCTTTTCCCGTTTCACCCGTTTTGTCGCTAACATTCTTCCTAGTATAGACTAATCGGTGCTTAATTTTTTCTTATGGGAGCCACCTGGGCAACTGCTCCAGCTAAATCAAGATACGTCTTAAGAGTGGCTCAAGAATTGGAAATACTTGTCAATATCTGCGACCGATAACATAGAACACAAGGAATCATATAACATGACTGGATGGAGGGTTAATAGATATGTCACAATGCCTGTTCAAGATATGTTTAATGGGGTGCGATCACAGGGAAGAAAGCTTACTGTGAACAAACTATCAAGGACTGTTTCGATGCTGCTCTCACCGGATGCGCCACTGACTAGAACAAGGCTGAGTTAAAGCAGGTTGATCCCTTCTCAATATTGTAGGGGGGAAGAAACTTTCTCCACCAAAGACATGTCCAGACAACCAAGGCCTTGATCTGGGGAATAGGCACGAACAAACCAACTAGTGAGTGGGTATCAAATTCCAAGTAGCTGCTGTTTCGATTGCTTACATCGTATGTATAGCAATTAAACCAGGTTTACATTTGATCAAGCATCCGATACCTATGCTTCGCTCAACATCTTTTCGATCTCATCTGGGTCCTTCATAGCAGGCGTCAAGTTAGTCGACCCCGTCTCGGTAATGAGTAAATTGTCCTCAATGCTGCCAAGTTAGTAGGGCACAAAACAAGAAACAAGAGGAAAATAATAAAAAGAAGTTCAAAACCTACCGCACACCACCAACATCCCAGTATTTATCGAGAACAGCCTCGTCAATGTACTTGGAATGCGTTGGGTCATTCAAGTAGGGACGGATGATGAAGTCGCAGAAGTAAATCTAAAGAGTTAGTAACGACTGCAACTTAAATAAGTCAGGGGAAAACAAAAGATAAAAAGACATACACCAGGCTCAACGGTAATGACGCTACCAGCAGGGATAGCGCCGCGCACACGTAGGTAACGAAACATGCTGTCAGTGTCGTCATAGTTGGCGTGGCCGCCAGTATCGTGGGTGTCCATGCCGAGGTAGTGGCCTAGGCCGTGAGGAAAAAAAGCCACGCTGGTGCGGTCACGTAGAATGTCAGCCTTGCTACCGCGGAGGATGCCAAGAGCTAGCAGTCCTTCGACTGCAACAGAATGGGCGTGGAAATGCACATCATCCCAGACGACGCCGGCCGTGAGCAAGGCGATGCACTCAAGCTGCATGCGCAGTACAATATCATATATGGCGCGAGACTCTTTGCTGTAGCGGCCGTTGATGGGGAATGTACGGGTCTGACAATTAGTATCAAACAAAGGAAAACGCCAAACTCCACGGGGCAAGAATCAGAGACTCACAATGTCAGATGCGTAGCAAGACCACTCGCAACCGGCATCGAGTAGCAAATTGAGCTTACCAGCCAGTGGTTGATCGTTTTTAACATAGTGCAATGTGGCGGCAGCACGCCCACTGGCGACAATGCTGCTGTAGGCTTGGTCACGGGCACCGGCGGCAATACAGTGGCCGATAAAGACGGCCTCGAGCTCACGCTCGTTGACGGCGTGGCCGGTACGGGCCATGACGGCGCGGTGGGCGACACTGCTGATGTCGTTGGCCTTGCTCATGAGGGCGACTTCGTAATCGGTCTTGATTACGCGCGCCTCATCTATTGCCTCCTTGAGGATCGTTGTGTTGATCTTGGAAAAACCGCTAAAACTGACGTTCTCTGAAACTTGTCCGGCCATGACAAAAATAGTTCTGTCGGTTCCGGCCTCCGAAGACGAAGCCAGCCGGGCAAGCTCCTCGTTGACGTCGGACACGTACTTGACCTCGTCTACCTCCCACTGCTCCAGTGCCTCCTTGGCGGTGACAGGCAAGCCCGACCATATAACACTATCCGGATCAATGGGTGGGATGAAGAGCGTCGACGTGGCCGAGGAAATATCGTAGACCACGTAAGAGTCGGCCAGTGGGCAGCCGGTCAGGTAAAAAAACGGCCGGCGCTGGCGAAACGGCTCCGGCTCATCATTGTCCTCGAGCAGCTTGGTAGCACGGCTCTCTAAGTAGATGACGCCGCGCTCGACCGTGCCTTCAGGCAGTGTTTTACGTAGGTAGTCAACGACTTTCCGGATGTGGGCTTTGGCCGGGTATTTGCCCTTGAGAATCTCATCATAGGCAGTCATTCTGGTGGCTGAAGAAGAAGTGTGATAAGTACAGACTCTGTGCTGGATCGGTCGCTTCTTGACCATGGCGCGCTGACTGAAGAAGAATGAAGAGCTTGAGCCCAGGATGCTCAGGCAGTTGGTTATCTGAATGAAGCCAATAAAACTTGAAAGTGGAGTGGAAGAGATCTGGCGACAATGGACGGTCAAAGCAAGGGCAGAGCGCAGATATATCATGGGCTTTTCCGTGTAGAAGAAGCAGAAAATAATTAGCGCGCCGCGGTTGGTTTAAAGAAGGCGTTAAAAATGGTCAGCGACAAAAGGGCAGGTCGTGGAAACTTTTAAAAAGCGCTCTCGTAATAACCAAGAAGCGGTCGGTGGAGATGCAGTGGGGGATGGACAAAACAGGAAGGCGAAACGAAGAAACGCCGATAAGATAACGGCTTTTCATGAGGCATAGTTATATAATCATACAGGCGAGCATTACAGGCTTAAATAATCAAGTCCGTTCTTTCGGTTCAAGCAATTGTGAATGGCAAGTAGATGGACAGCGTAGGGTTGTACCGAAACCCTCGCTGCTCTTTTAAGATATGCTATGAATTATCCGATCAGCCATGGTCGTTTCTACAGAAGGAGAGATGAAACGAAAACCCCTCCCAGTGCCCTGCCGAAAAACATGTTCTGCACGAGCGAACACAATTCCCTTAAGGGAAACGGAAAGTAAACACTAGAATATAACAACACCAAAGCCTCGCTGAAATTGCAGTCATGCGCCCTCAATCTCCATGACTAGCCTCGCAGCCGGACTGGTGTTGGCGGCCATTCCGGCGCTGTTCCTTTTGACCGGTAGCGACATTCCTTGGACTATGCAGGCGGCAGCCGAGGCGGCAGCAACAGCCGCGGTAGGATCCTGGTCGAGAAAGCCCAAGGCGCGGCCGCTTTTCATCAGCACTAAATGACGTTGCATCTCGTCGGCGCGCACGGCCAGCTCGAAGCCAGCCAGAAAACAGAAGTTAATCTCGAGGCGGGCCAGCTCCGTCTCACTGACACCACCAACTTTAGCCACTTTGGCATGAGGGTATGTCAGATCCTCAAGGGCCTTCATGGCCACGCCCAGGCCGGCTAGTAGCAGGCGGTGGGCATTGCGGCGAGTGACGGCAATGGCTTTGTCGGCCACAGCCAGCCGGTGAATATAAAGGCTCGTGGCCAAGTACACGGCGGTACTCATAGGGCAGAAGCGGTGCAGGCGCAGTAAATACTCGGAGATGCTAATGGGCGGCGCGCGTTTGCTGTAGAATTTGCGCGTAATGGCTGAGTGCTGTACGTTGAGTGGTTGCGAGTTGGCGCCAATAACAATGTACGGCTCGTATAGAGCTGGTGTGGAGGATGCCATGCCCGCCGTCCGTGCCGTTGGCGTCGTCGTCGGCGATGTCTTGCGTAGGTGCACTCCATCTATCGTCGGCGGCGGCGTTGGCGGCATCCGAGAGCGGTTATTGCTTTCATCCCTGGATGTCCCAGCCTCCTTCTCATGGGCCGCCGCCGCCGCCGCTAGTCGTGCCAGACTCTTTTCGCTAAGCGAGCGTACAATTGACTGCTTTTCCGCGTCCAGCCCGCGCATGTGTGTTGGCGTCGCTTTATGCTGGTCGGCCGACGGCGGTGTTGGTGGTATGTCACCCGTAATACGTACCAGTGCTTCCACGCCGGCCCCCAGCAGCTGCAGTGCTGCCAGTGGCGAAATGTCAAAAATATCGTCAGCTAGTGACGCCAGCCGTGGAGATGGTGCGTCGTGCGTATCTGCCGTCACTGGCAGGGGCGGTCGTTGTGCTCCTACGCTTGCTTCTACCGCCGCCGTCGCCATAAGGCCCGGATCGGATGCTGGAGCTGGTGGCGGCTCATCGGGCGTAGCCTTGTTGATATAGCTCGGATGTCTGACGTCGTCCATGACTGTGGTATAGAGAAGCAAATATTAAAGAGGTAAAAATACGGAAGAACAGCACGGATGCGATGGAATGAATGTCTCCGTCAAAACTCTCCGGGTCAAGCAGGGGTGGTCAGGCTGGCCAGGCTGGATATTTCAGCAGTTGCGACCGCCGCGCATGGTACCTGCACTCTCTTGCGCCCCACGTTTTATGAGTCGGTCGTGCCTGTATGAAAAAGATAGGCGACACGGGGACACAGAGAGAGCGAGGAGAAAGACGGCTGAAGGTAATAGCGTAAGGAGGCAAAGACGCCACGCGTGTTGTTGCTTATAAGTTCGTGAAACCGGTCAAGATGCGCGCTTGAACTTAAAAGTAATCGGAAGTACCACTTTCGATGCAGCTTATGTGACTCCAGTGTCGTGGAGGACTAGGCAAAAAACAAGAGGTGACGGAAAGCTGACTGGAAGGCCGGTGAAATGACCGTGAGAGAGGGGCCATTTGGAACCGGCCTAACAAAGAGAAGGTCTAGGTTACGTAAAGGAGCCACTGAATTAGCGTGTGCTGACTAGCGAGAGTATCGTACGGCGTAGTGTACGACGTAACCAGTGTGGGACTATGGTAACCCGATAATCAGATTTAAGCATTTCTTTAGGCCGCCTTGACCGGTAATCCACTGTTCGTTTCATTTTTTCTCTTGACGACTTAAGTTCCGCCGAGGATGTAAAAAGTAGTGTAGTAATACGGTCACTTGAAAGTTGTATAACTTTTCTTTTACCTAGTGTACGAAAGACACTTTTTTTAATAGCCTATGCAAGACTAATGTCGCACCAGTTTTTATGAGATAGATAAAACCGTTAACACGCTTTTTTCAAGGTTATAGCAATTTCACATTATCGATTTCAATCCTTAGTTAGACCTTCAATAAATATTTTGTTAAAAGACGACGCTGTGGCAAGCCCCATTCAAAACTCAAAAAATACACCTGATCTATACTTTTTATTTCCCATTCGAATCAATAATTGTCAAAGTTGGCAAAGATCAGTTAATAGACCAAAGGCAGCTTCAGTAAAACCACAGTAGCTGTATTTACCCAGCCCCCAACTACAAACTAACACTACTAATCATAGCTGACATAACCATCACTGTTGGTGTAAACGGTGCTGGGAGCCAACGGCGACTAAACACAGGGAAGCATGCGTCTGACCGCTATACCAAAAGGCATATGACAGGGAATGAACCGCGATGTTCATTTCCTGTGCTTCCCGCTTATTCACCGCATACACCATATATGTGTATCAGCGGCTATGGCTTAGCCCTTAGCTACTGTCCCGGGCCCATGGCCCGTTACAGTTGGTATTCTATTGAAAATTTACCTGCATTTAGTGTACAACTGACAACGGTGTGGGTACTACACCGCTTTCCAAACCTATAATTTTAAACATAAAATTGAGCCGGTCCACTGACTATCCAAATATTAACGAGACAAGCATAATTGTATCATAACCGGGGGCAAAAAACCGCATAGGAGAAATCGTCCCACATGTAGTGTACTCTTTCCATGCATGCCGTTGCAAGGTCGTTTTATGGGGTGACCCAATCACACATTTTGAAAATACATACGTCGTAACTATGATGTACGTATATGTAAACAACAATAGCTCTGTCTTGTGGGATAGTATAGGGCAAGGTTCCGGATGAGACAACATCTGATCTTCCTTTGGGCTTGATGCCAACTGGCTACCGCAAAATGACTGGTTTTTTTCACCCGACATGTTGATTGAGCATGTTCCGAAGCACGCCACGGTCCAAGGCCAGCTGTCTCCTCGGGAGAAGAAGAAATGGTTACTTTACCATGCGACTCACTTTTCGTACCAGGGCGGCAAATTCTCGTAACCTCAACTGTGGTAGTCCTTCATACACTACACTACACTAATACATCATACTGCACGGGGCCACGTCCGGAACGAATTGGACTCGGTCAGCGTGATTGTACATGGGAGTCAGGCTGACAGCATCCTGGCCATTCATCGTATTGCACACGTGATCTAGGTGGTCATTAAGGTTCGATAATTTCGGGCTACAGTGCGGAGTACAATACACTACACTACATTACACTACACTATACTCGGCTCGTGTTGCGCTATCTTATTTAAAACGCGGGGTAATAGCGAGGTGATGTACCCAACACTACACTACTCATGGTGTTCGATAATAATAATCGAACGAAGTTAAATTTTCAAGGGGCAATTATAAAAATAAACGTCAAATTATACCCATCTTCGGAGCCCAAGCCATTGAAGTGACCGAGCTGCGAAAAACACGGTCCTTTTTAAAGAGATTGAAGAAAGGAGAGAACGACACGACACTTTTTCCCATATTACGTGCTATGGCGCCCCGTGTCTTTCAACATAAAGGCTGGTTACGGCATTGGCGCTGTAATTTAGTGACAAATGCCAAGCCACAGTGTTGGCATGCTCTTTCCCTATTAGTTGAATGGCCCCAAGACCGGCCTTTATTGCTTGGTCTATAATAAGGCACTTACCAACAACTGGGAAAATCGATCGTCACTTTCAACAACATCAACAATCCGAACGAAACCTCACACCCATATCCACCATGTACACTGCTTCATTTGCCTTTTTCGAGGCTTTGTGGGATGCCGGCGTCACGCACTGCTTTGTGAACCTGGGCTCAGATCATCCCAGCATTATCGAAGCCATGGTGAAGGGCCAAAATGAGCGAAAGGGGAGCTTTCCGCGGATGATCACCTGCCCAAACGAGGTGAGTGAATAAAGCAAGACGAAAGAGACTCAAGGGGCATTTTCTAATACTTGCTGCGGCCTAGATGGTAGCCATGTCAATGGCAGACGGCTATGCCCGGCTAACTGGAAAACCACAATGCGTCATAGTGCATGTTGATGTCGGCACACAGGGCCTTGGTGCAGCCGTACACAATGCCAGCACTGGACGGGCGCCGGTACTTCTCTTTGCGGGAATCAGCCCCTATACCATTGAGGGTGAGCTGCGCGGCTCGCGCACCGAGTATATCCACTGGATCCAGGACGTGCCGGACCAGAGGCAGATCCTCGGCCAGTATTGCCGCTACACAGCCGAGCTCAAGACGGGCCGCAATATCAAGCAGATGGTGAATCGTGCACTGTCGTTTGCGACGTCCGCTCCGGCTGGGCCGGTGTACCTGTGCGGCGCGCGCGAGGTCATGGAGGAGGAAATTCAGCCGTACACAATCCGCCAAGAACATTGGAAGTCTGTACAACTGGGAAGCCTGCCTGAGGCGGCGGCCGAGGAGATTGCGCAGGCATTGCTAGGCGCCACTGAGCCACTTCTAATCACCGGATACTTGGGGCGTAACCACAAGGCCGTGTCAGCGCTGGTTCGCCTGGCTGACCGTGTGCCTCGACTGCGTGTACTCGACACCGGCGGCAGCGAAATGAGCTTCCCAGCCGACCACCCGGCATGGTTGGGTCTTCGCTTTGGCTCTCACAAGGCCATAAAGACGGCTGACGTCATTCTCGTCGTCGACTGCGACGTGCCCTGGATCAATACCCAGTGTGCGCCACGGCCAGAGGCCCGGATCTTCCACATCGACTGCGACCCGCTCAAGAGGATGATGCCGGTCTTTTACATTGCAGCCGAGGCGCGCTTTTGTGTCGACTCCCTGCTCGCCATTCAGCAGGTCGACGTCCAGCTAAGCAAGCGGCCGGCGCCAGACGCACAAACAGCCGCGCACGATGCTGAGGCTGCCACTGGGCGTATACAAGCACACCAGACCTTGTTGGCCTCAATTGCTGACAGCTCGGCTAAACCTCTAGCGGATGACGCCTTTGGGGTCGGCTACCTGACACGTTTGCTGCGGGCGACCTGTCCAGTTAACACAATTTGGGCCATTGAGGCGGTTACGAGCACATTGTATGTGCATGATAACCTACAGGTGACGCTGCCAGGCCACTGGATCAACTGTGGCGGCGGAGGTCTGGGATGGTCCGGTGGTGGCGCGCTTGGCATCAAGCTGGCCAGTGACTACGAAAGCGGTGGCCCGGGAAAAGGCCGCTTTGTCTGCCAAATTGTGGGCGACGGCACATTTCTCTTTACGATACCGGCCAGCGTGTACTGGATATCGCACCGATACCACATTCCCGTACTGACAATTGTGCTGAACAACAAAGGTAAGTATAGTGCGCTAGGAAGTATATGGCATGACGGGCATAAATACTGACACAAGCAACAGGCTGGAACGCGCCGCGCCGGTCGCTGCTTCTGGTCCATCCCGACGGTCCAGGATCGAAAGCCAGCAATGAGGACATCAACATTGCCCTGACACCGTCGGCTGACTATTCGGGCATCGCGAAAGCCGCAGCCGGTGGCGAGCTGTTTGCAGCTCGTGTGGACAAGGCTAGTGAGCTCAAAGCTGTGTTGAAAAAAGCTATTGCGTCGGTGGAGGGTGGAATCTCGGCTGTAGTGGATTGCAAGGTAGAGTTAGGGGCATAAAGTAGTGCATATACAAAATCTTGGAACAAGGAGCAGAGATACTTTATCTGATCGGAGGAGACTTTTGTTAGCAAAACAAAAACATTACAGATACGCTCAATTTACACAATCTGTTACGAACAGCGGCATCTCGTCTGCCAAAAGACTGCAAAGAACTGCACTCCGCATTTGCTGCATTATCTAATATACCATTATTGCTGTTGGAATTTCGTCCGGCGGCGGACGAGTGCTGTAAGCAACAGGCGCCACAGCGATTCGTCAGCAACTGTAAGAGCGCTGCAATAGCATCAGGCCATCGTCGATAAACGGCACGAAAGGCAGCCGTCTCCAAGCGATAGAGTACAAAACAGACGGCACCAACCAATCGCAAAAGACAAAAGTCGAAGCCAAAAAGCCGTCGGCGGAAAACGAGAAAAGTCAGCTTCAACCCAGATATCGCAGACTCGCTATTAACCCCGCCGCTACCGATGAGGCTACCACCACTGCGAGTATCGGCGCTTGTTCTCACTGCAGCAGGCGTTTCGTTCATTGCATTTAGGGCGCGGCGCATTCCCACGACGGTTATTTTTGCTCCGTTTTCCTCAGTGACGACGACAGTAACAGCAACAACATCAGCAACGGCCATTACTATGTCCCCTCGAGGTGCCGTAATTGCGCTTTCGCATGGCGGCGGCCCGCTGCCAGTGCTGGGCGACCCGGCGTCACAGGCCTTGGCAGACAGTCTGCGCAAGCGGGTGCCCGCGATACTGGGGCTGGACGACCCACAACGACGGCCGAAGGCGATTGTGCTGGTGACGGCGCATTGGTCGACATCGGAACCGTCTATCTCGTCAGCCGAAAAGCACCGACTGTACTACGATTATGGCGGCTTCCCGGCCGAAGCGTATCGGCTGCAGTACGGGGCGCCGGGGTCACCCGAAGTGGCGCGACGCGTGGCTGAGGTGCTGTCAGCGGAGGACACCACTTATGCTGGCAGTCTGACCGGCCACTTCCAGCCGCGGCTGGACCCGGAGCGTGGCTGGGACCACGGTGTGTTTGTACCGATGCTGCTGGTGCGCCCTCAGGCGGACATCCCCATTGTGCAGGTCAGCGTGCTGGCGAGCGAGGACCCGGCCGCGCACTTTGCCTTAGGCCGCGCATTGGGCCGGCTGCGCGACGAAAACATTGCTATTGTCGGCTCCGGCTTTGCCAGTTTCCACAACCTCCGACTCATGTTTAGCGGCGCGGCCGGTGACCCGGCCTTCAAAGGGCAGTTGGATGCCTGGAACGAGGCTGTAACGGCCGCCGCCATTGTGGGGAATGTGAGTGAGCGAGAAGCCCGCTTCCTCAACTGGCGCAAGTGGCCGGCAGCTTTCGCAGCGCACCCGCGCGGCGGCGCTGAGCACTTCATGCCGCTGCTTGTGTGCGCAGGTGCTGCTGGCGATGGGGTCGCCAAGTCTTACAAGGACGAGTTTGTCGGCTTTGATATCTACTCGTATTACTGGGAGTAGGGGAGCCAGCCGTCGGAGAGGATGGAATAAAAGAAAGAAGAAAGATAAAAAGAAGCACTGGAATTTTGAATGCTTTCATTACTACTAGGAGAGAACGGAAATAGAACATGCTAAAGGAGAAGGGAAATACTGAAAGACAGAAGCTGATAGATACAATGATAACATACATCACGTTATCTTCGTCTCATCGTAGTTAAAAACCTGGTCAACCAACTTCTCGCTCAGCTTCCATAACCGCAGCCTCGATCGGGCTGGTGGCCGAGGGCTTGACCCGGTCAGTCCAGGCATCGGCAAGAGCGCACCTTTCAAGGGAGGCGCCATTGTGATCTGGTCGTTAGTTATTTCTTATCTTTCTGGGTTTTGTTTTCTCCTCCTTAGGCGAACTCACCCTTCAGACCTTCATCAAAGGCTGCATAAATGTGTGTGGCTGTACCCTCCTCGGCAAACCCATCCTACAGCATTGCCAAGCTCCTTTTGGAGGGACACTGTTTAATTTGTTTGGTACATGGTCACCACGGTTATGCATCTCAAGCGGCTTCTCTGCCCCGCAAGCATACCTAGTTCTATTGACTTTTTGGGCCAGTCCAAGTGGACAGCCAGCTGCGTCCAGATGATGCCTGGGTGTAAGCTGAAGGCTAATAAGCCGCGCGACGTGTTCGAAGAGCACTTGACGAGGAAACGTGATAGGCTTAGCCCTGTATTGGGTTGAAAACAGTTTTTTTTCGTACAAATAGAGACAGTCGGCACAAATGACGCCATGCTCGGCTCGATCAACGGCAGCATCGTAGTAAGGCAGCGGACAAACAGCGCGACGGCTGTCGGCTGCGGAAATCAAAAGAGCTTGAAAATAATGAGAAGCGCGGGGCATATGCCTATGTGCTTAAACGAAACGAAGGGGTTGACATATTTTCAGTACTGTCTGCAACGGCCCTTGCGCGCCTTGACCTGTTGGTCCGGCTGGGCAGATGCCGCGGCGGTGACGTTATTCTTGACTGCCCCTGCTACCTTTTCCGCCATTCTTGCTCCCTTAGACTTTTTGAGATGAGCCTTCTTGACAGTTCTCGCCCAGTTTTCTGGATTCCTGGCCGGTAAGGGTCATCTTTGAGAGTCGGGGTCATAAAACAAGCCGGCTGCGCATGCTCGAGAGGAGACGGTTCTTCCACGCGTCGACTGCGTCAAGCACTTTTAAACTGCGGTGCCGTCGTAATACAGTCATAGCAGTGATTCCAAGTAGGCAAAAATATGAAGCCAGCAAAGCGCTGTTGGCGGCACACGGCATAGTGCTCGGTGCAGAGCGCGGCAAAGAGGTCGGCCAGTGTCACGCTGACGGGCGCCATCGTTCGGATAATGGCCATGACGACTGTCAGTACGTAATGCACGCTGGCGTAGTACTATCGAAGGCCGATGAGTAGCTGATGTGCGATTTGGCAGGTTTGGCGGAAGCGGATGAGCGAGCGCAGGTCGAGCTGTAACAACACTTCACGCCACAGCTCGAACGGCAACCAAGGCATGTGGCTAGGAACCCTGCCTTGGCCTTGGCCCCTTTGCTTAGTGGGTAAAAAAAAGCTATGCGACAGTGTCAGACTTTTCTGTGGAAGTAGCGTGAGAACCAGATGGTCGACATGCACAACTCCTCCTGATGGAAGCCACAGACACGCTGCTTTTCGCAAAGAAAAACATCTTGCTTAGTGACATTCTGCTTGTAGCCCGCAGATAACAGTTGCAAAGCTAGTTTCATCAAAGCAGGACATCCAGTTGACCAGCCCCTGCCTGGTGTGATTCGATTCAACATTGAGTACGATAATTGGTTCTTGTGTTACTACTATTTGATTTACATAATTACGAAATGATAGGCTCAGAGCTGGATCCTAACATGATTAGGCCACTCAATAGGCCTTTTAAACAGTGCAATTAAATACTCTGTTAAATGTTTATCTGTCCTTTTGGCTAAGCGACGTAATCTATCATCTGTTTTGGCATCGTGTCTGTTTTGTCGTCTCTCACTTTTATCCCGACACTTGTTTACTAGCAAAATAAATAAAACTATGTCTAAAGTTTGACACACAGCTTTGAGACGCCTCTTAAACATTTTTATTAGGCATCCGCCATGGAAATTACAATCCTAATAGAAACGGACCGGTCACGAATACTTCTTATATTATAAAAGCTTTGTTAATAGAAAGCTTTTGTCGAGAGGAGAGACGACCAGCACTTGGTTAAAACAGCAGTTAAAGGTAACCCCATAAATATGGCCATCGTAAGTAGAGCTCGTAAGTAGAGTACACTACGGCGTACTTGTGAATCACGCCTTGATGATTGCCGAGACGACTACAGAATAGCCTGCACGTGATGCAGTACGTGACTACAAAAGATTTTATATCCTCGCAATTTACACTTATGGTGAATGCGGCTTCCCGCCGCTCCCGACGTTTCGCGCTAAGGCACTAATAGTATGGAAATACAACACACAAACAAAACCACGTCAACACCTTTTCCTGTTGGTAAACGTCAAACTGCACCATACCTCAGCTATCGAACCGTGACCACACGGTAAAGATGATAGAAACAGCTACTGACGAGGAGGTGGAACGTCTACTTCCGCCACAACAGCATCATGGATACGCGACGATTGATGCCGACATTAATTATGGCGACACCGAGGCGAACAGGATTGAACCGGCATTGGCAGCGGACGATATTCTCCCCCCTACGCCTTCACATAGGACGCCATGCAAGATGTTTGCATGGATGTATGGACCACCACCGGAATATCCGCCGCTGAGGTTGCGGCCATGGCTTCCGGCGCTGCAGCGACTCCCGGGACAGTGGCTGGACGCGACGATAAGGTGGGCGGCAAAGTCACGTTGGAAGCAGGAGCAACAAGGAAAGTGGCGCATGGCGCTGGCCGTCATGCTTACGGTTATTTGGGCGACAATATATGTGCCACTGCTGTTATCGGGGCGGCGAGCAGTGCATGGGGGGTTGGACTCCGACCCCGGCTTTGACGACGTGATCAACCTCGACTGCACCAACACATTTTGGTATCGCAAGAACGCCTGTGGCATCGACGGCATAGACTGCCAGCCTTTTTCAAACGTTTCCTTCGATTTCCGCTGTCCAGCCCAATGCGCGTCCGTCCGGCTATTCAATCCGCGCCCAGTTGGGCCGCTCGACGTATCCTTCCGGGCTTTGGTGATCGGTTCTCAAGATGCAGAGCCAGGGTCGGAGTTGGGATCCAGGGATGGCTCTGGGGCAAATGCCTATCGCGGGGACTCATGGATCTGTGCGGCTGCCATCCATGCTGGTGTTATCAGCAATAGTGGCGGCGGCTGCGGCCACATCGAGCTCGTTGGCCAGCGCGCAGGGTATACCAGCGTTCAAGGCAGTGGTGGCATGACCTCAATACCTTTTGACAGTTACTTCCCACTGTCGTTTCGCCTATCGCCCTTTTCCGGGAATTCGACTTGTCCTGGCGAGTCTCGCGGCCTCTTGCTATTTCTGGCAATGCTTTTCACCGCCGTGCTGTCCGTCTTCGCCACGTCGCCATTGTTTTTCTTTTGTACCACCCTTACCGTCGGCATCGTTCACGTTGGCTTGGTCTCTGACCCGCCGCCGGCCAGCTTCCACAGTGTCTCTGTGCTACCCGATCAAGCTTCGCTCCTGGTTGGGCGTGCCCTGCCGGCAGGATTCTGCCTTGCCGTGATTTACTGTACCTCCGTGCGGCGTACCCTGACGGCGACATTTTCGCCTTCAGACAACGGCGCTGCCGTTGTTCCTCCTCCTCCTTCTTCTTCTTCTTCTTCTTCTTCGTCCCCTCCAGCCTCATCATTTTCCTCCTTCTCATCAACGTTCTCCGCCTCCTCTTTTTTGCCCCCTTCTTCCGCCCCCCTCGAGCGCACTCTGTTATGGCTCGGCGGCTTCTGGTTCGGTGCCTTGAACAACTACACCCTCAACTGGATCCCTATCCAGCGTTTGACTGCCTACGACCTGAACCAGCAGCCGGGCGCCAAGCTGAGCCTCGCCATCATTGTTGGCCTGCTTTCACTGATTGCTGTTCATCAGGCCTACGACTTCTGGCTCGACCGCCGTTTTGTGCGCTACCTCGGCCTCTACGCTCTCTTTATCGGCGCCATTGTTCTCTCCCTACTGCTTCCAGCGTCGGCACATCTTAACCTGCGTCTTCACCACTACATTGTGGCCTTGCTGCTGCTGCCTGGCACTAGCCTGACGACGCGTCCGTCGTTACTCTACCAAGGCCTGTTGGTCGGTCTTTTCATTAACGGTGCTATTCGCTGGGGCTTTGCCTCGGTTCTCGAGACAGACGACGCCCTGCGCGACGACGCCCCATTTGGACAACTGCTGCCGACTGTAAGATTGGTGTCCACTGCAGTTTCCACTGTAGTGTCTACAGCGGCAGCATCACTAGCGGCAGCCTCGCCAGTGTCTACTATTACCCTCTCGTGGGACTCGCCGCCTGCCTCGGCTGGCATGCAGGGCATCAGCGTTCTGGTTAACGATGTTGAGCGCTTGCGGCATTTTCCCGTCAGTGTTGACAATAGTGCGGAGGCCGAGTTGGAAGCCGGTACCAGTATTGTTGATACTTTTACTTGGACGAGACCCACCAGTCTTGACTTGCCAGAATACTTCCGGTTTGCCTTTATTCGAGATGGAGCCGCGCTCGACTACACCAAAGCAGGAACCTGGGCGGCGAACGGATCATGGTTTATGCCTGACTGAAATGGCGGAGGAGTTGAGCAAAGGCTTCATTCCTGAATTTTTTTACGTTTATAGAGCACAAATTGCGACACGATTTAATAGGATTGGGATAGGAAATACGACACGAGTTCAAATAGAGCAACTTTTAACATTCTTATTTTATTTAGCACACACACTTGACTGATTGGTCGTGGATTGACTCCATACGACGTAAGCGGGAGAAAAAACAATGCTTGGTACAGGCGGCAGGCTATGCTCTTCATCTCGATGACAACGACAGCGTTCAAATGGTGCTGTCAGTCTGTAAATAGAGCAGCCATTTTGATGGTATCTGTTCTTTGATATCTGCAAACCTGAGCTATGTAATGTGTGTTTTCCATCCCGCATTGCTACCGACCGTTCCCGTTGAAGTGATCCACCAACTTCTTGCGTACATCGAAGCATGCAGTATCGTAATGGGGTCGGCATTCTCCGTCTCTGGCGTAGCGTACGCCGTATTGTACTACACTACCGTCCTCTGAGCTTTTTTTCCCTGGCTAGTCTTTTCGCATGTATGCACCAGGCACACGTGGGCCGCTGCGCTGGACGGTATTGGACCCCAGAGGGGAAGTCGCGGAGGAGCATTGTAAGGGCCCGCTGCGGGCCCCTGTGGCTTGCACCAATAGGGTGAGGGCTGTAACTAAAGAAAGTAGTTATCTATGAATCAAACTACACTAAAGAGGAAGTTAGATTGAATATATCGAGTCTCGAAGGGACGACCCAATGACAGCTCTGTCCCCTTGCACACGCAATGTGAATAGTGTAGTCTCGTTAAAAAAGCGCGAGACGTCTTTCATACTAATCTTTTCGTCCTTTACGTAGTTTTGCTTGACTTTTTCTTCTGCTTTTCCTTTAAATAAGGCATCTTCTCCTTCTGATTTTGAATGTATTTGGGTTGGCTTGCCAGTCCATGCCATTGGTATGTCCCTACGTTCTCTACTCCAATCCATTGGCATCAGCAGCGATTCAGCTCCTTCCCACCGGAAGATGACCCTGCCTCTGTACATGCCGCTGGCAGCGAACAGTAACAATGACAGTGGTGGCAGGCGAGAGGATGGCATTCTGCTGAGTTCGACGTCGTCGGCCCTGATGGCTACGGCGGCCCGATCCCGGCAGCAGCAAGCCTCAGCATCCAGGAAGAGGAAGAGAAGGTTGACAACTTCGACTACCACGACAAACCTGTCCAAGACCCTTAAAGACGAGAAGCATCTACAGCAACAGCTACAACAACAACAACAACGGCGGCGTTCCTGGTCGGCCTGCCTTCCAACACCGCGTCGCTTCTGGGCTGACTTCACGCTGGGATTTGCTGATGGTCTGACTGTGCCGTTTGCTCTGACTGCTGGTTTGTCGTCACTGGGCCATACCGATACCGTTCTTTTTGCCGGTCTAGCAGAAATAAGCGCCGGCTGTATTAGCATGGGAATTGGTGGCTACCTTTCAGCCCGGCAAACCCGGTCAGCGGGTGAAGTGATCTCAATCACAGAAGTGGATGAGGATCTCTCTCCTGACTGCTCCCTTTCTTTCTCTGCGACGGACAACAATGGAGAAAAGAAGGCAGAGCCCGTGGCGGCAGAGATAGCCAAGGCGAGCAGTCATCTCCCTGTTCTGTCTGTGGCCACTATAGCAGATCACTACCTGGCGCCTCTAAATCTACCTACAGAGCTACGCCAGCTCGTCCTCGACCATGTGGCAGCACAACCTGATCTAGCCGACGCCCTACTTACCGCTGGCTCTACCAAGGCTCTCTGTACCGGTAAGGCGTGGGAAAACGACTATCACGTCGACCACTCTGACTTTGATTCTGAGGCCGGGGACGAGGAGGACACCGAAGACGATGCAGGCGATGAGGCGGATGTGTGGCCCGTGGCATCCGGCTTGTCGGTAGCCGTTGGCTATCTTGTCGGCGGCATGTTACCTCTGGGTCCTTACTTCTCTGTCAGCGATGTTGGCCATGGCATGCGCTGGAGCTTTACCGTCTGCTTAGTGGCGCTCTTTAGTTTTGGTTTTTTGCGCGACTTTTTCTTGGAAGGCGACGCCGCTTACAGCAACGATGGATCGAGCAGCACTGCCGCTGTGACGTCCATGGCCGCAAGGCCTGCCTCGCGGGTCCCCTGGCGGCGAATTCGCAAGAGCCTGTACGAAGGACTGCAGATGGTAGTACTGGGTGGTATTGCTGCAATTGTGGCTGTCATGTGTGTGCGCATGTTTGAGAGTGGCGGTGCCAATGAGCCCGTGCCAGTATAGGGTTCTTTTACAGTGTTTTTTCTGTACCTTTTCAACTCCCCAAACTGTCCCGGTTCAGCAATATTCAATATACACTGCTTTACAATCATCATTACGCGCACAGAACGCTCAAAAGTGCATGTGTTCTGGAAAACCCTTTTGCTCTTACTCGTGTGTTCGCAATCGGCTGATGTAATTGTAAGAACATCGCTCTCGATTGCCAGACAGGCCGCCAGCGTCTTTCCCAGGTATAGCCGGCAGTATATGGCTGGGCACAGTGCCACGGTAATGCCAGTTCCGCATCTCTATGGCAGATCCTGAAAAAAGACAGAAAAGAATTAGAGAGGAGAATGCGAGACACAGGCCTTTATGATATCTGTGTTCCCTGGTCAGCCCAGCCGTGCCTGTTGCAACGCATCCTATGTCCGATTTGTACTCTGCCCCAGAGTGACTAGCTATGATCTCATCCATGTACCCAGTGCTTTGTTACAGCCGTTTATATCGGCCAGCAAAGACTCAAGATGGGTAAGGCAGGGGTAATTTCTTCCCCAGATATCTTGTTTTGTGCTTTTTTGCCCAAGTCTTCTACTACTTATATTTACAATGCAAATATGAGCCGAGCGTATTAGCTACGCGCAATAGCTTACCACCGGCGTGCCAGCGCAACAACAACACGCACATCACGCTAGAGCCTAAGCGGTGAAGCCATGGGGAGCTGCAGATGATGCATTGCGGCCTGGAAAGGCCTGATCTAGCTTGATAGCCTTGACTGTGTTGTCTTTTGCTATCTGAGATAACATCAACTATGGCATAAATCCAATAAACCACCCGGAATTAAGATGTCGAGGGGGACCGGGTTTCCACGTCGTTGGAGCCAGTTAAGATCTGCCAACATGGGTCCCCTCTCTTACAGACTGTCAGATTGCGGTTCTGCAGGGCAGCCATTTATTAATTGCCTGGCAGATAGACGGATCAGAAGAAAGACTCAAGTTATTCGTGCTATAGCAGAGACCTCTGAAAGTCAAGCTGTTTCGGCTGCCTATAAAGGCCTCTTTCTTTTATCATATTTCCCCCATCTTGCTATATGCTACTATTTGCACTATAATTTGGCCTTATTTGCACATTTCTTTTTGGCCTAGTTTGTGCTTAATTATTGAATAAAACGAGGTATCGCTGTAGTCTTTAATGTCGCGTTTTTTTTTTAAAAAGCATTTTTGCCTTTCCTTGGGCCGAAAATGGAGCATTAAGAGGTGTACAACTGTATTTAAGAATTATCAATTTATAACGACAACTTAGTACAGAATTGCTGCGAAGCTTCAATACAGACAATTCTCAACGTCAATAGGTTCTCTTACATGCATACGCCATAGCTTTTTCTCCACTCGTTACTAGGATCTATTTGCGGGGAAAAATCGGGGGGGTTGGAGTTTTGTGGGGGGAACAGGCTGTCCCGGTTGGTGGGTAATTTTTACCGGACGGTAGATGCAAAGTTCCATCAGTCGGAATGCTATAGTCCCTGCTGCCAAGGCCGTGGTAGCCTTCCCCATGAGCACCCCAGCTTTTCCTGTCATAGCATGGTCTTGGCAGATGAGGATAGTGCTCGGCGTGCAAATTCCTTGGAGACGCAAGGTCAGGCCCTGGTCAGACCCTAGAGAATAGAAAAGCAGCCATGGAAAAAGAGGGGGAAGACAAGCAAAGAGGACAAGGGGAAAAAGAAGAAAGGCCACCCCGTTGTCGTCTGTTGTCTCGGCTGTCGGCTCCTGCTTTTGCCATAGGCGGATCTCTAGCGGCCAATTGCCCGTTGCCAAGCCGTCCCATGCCGAGCAATATGTTTGGCAACTTCCCCTGCAAAGATTTTCGTCGGAGAGGAAATTTCCGGGCATGTATGTGCTTGAAAAAGGAGAGAGGGGGGGGGCAAGGTAGAATCTATTGTGCTGCGTTTCTGCCGCGGCAAAGACGGCTCTGGTATAAAGCAATGTATACTTAGATGCGGGAAGCAAAGCCTCTCTTTTCCTTTCTTTACCTTGCCTTCCAGCTACGTCGTCCGTGCCTCTGCTGCCTCCCCAACCCACGCCGGCTCTCCAAATCAGATACTCGCATCATCCGATCAGCCAATCTACCTGCCAGTCCACCATGAGACTCTCTGCTGTTGTGGGCGTCGTTTCGGCAGCCATCTCAGCCGCCGCCTTTTCCATTCCCGTTCCAGCAGGAGTTCCCCGTTCGCCGGCCGAGTTCCGTAAAAAATACCCATACACTCCGCCGTCGGAGAGCCACCGCCGGACCATCCAAGTGCGGCCCAGCAGGAGTGATGCAGACGATGTCTCTGATGATTTCCTACACGCCCTCAAGCAGGCCAACCCAGGCGGCACCGTGGTGCTAGCTGCTGGCCACACCTTTATGATTGGCAAGCCATTGGACCTCACCTTCCTGGATAATGTGCATGTGCGGCTGGACGGCGAAATCAAGTTCACCAACGACACCGCATACTGGCAGGCCAATGCATTTACGCACCCATTCCAGAACAGTATCATGTTTTGGAAATGGGGCGGCAAGAACGTCAAGCTGTACGGAAACGGCGTCCTCAACGGAAACGGCCAGCGCTGGTGGAACGAGTTTGCCGGCAAAGAGATCCTCAGCTCGGACAACGACTATCTGCGGCCCATTCTGTTCTATGCTGAAAACGCCACCAACCTTGACATTGAGGGCATCCACTTTAAGGACTCGCCGTGCTGGACCAACTTTTTTGTGACCTGTAAGTCTGGAATGTATGGTCAGGGAACGAATTTGCGCGTTGACCATTATTTCTAGCTAAAGGAATCACTCTCCGGGACGTCGTGTGTACGGCTGAATCGAACAACGCGTCGGCACTGCCCAAGAACACGGACTTTTTCGATTCGCTCAATGTCAAGGACGTCACCGTTGAGCGTGCCTGGGTTAACATCGGCGACGATTGCTTCTCACCCAAGTCCAACGCCACTAATGTCTATGTCAACACCATGTACTGCAATGGTGAGCCTAATCCTCTTTCCCGTGCTTTGACACTTCTTGAAACCACTGTTCATTCAATCGCCCTCCCTCTCTAACATTGAATAGGCACCCACGGCCAATCCATGGGCTCCATCGGTCAGTACAGTGGCGAGAAGAGCATCATCCAGGACGTCTACATTGAAAACGTCTGGCTGCTCAACGGCCAGCACGGGGCACGCCTCAAGACATGGGCCGGCCCTGACGTTGGCTACGGTTACATTGATAACGTCACCTTTAAAAACTTTTGGAATGCCAACAATGAGTACTCGGCCTTTCTCGACTCCTGCTATTTCAATGTATGGGCCCTGCCTCTTACTTTTGCAGATTCACTGTTGTCCTGCTAACAGCGCCCCATAGATCAACGCATCGACGTGCGCTGCATACCCGTCTCAAGTCAACATCTCCAACGTTGTCTTTGAAAACTTTTCCGGGTACACGTCCGGCAAATACGGCCGCGCTGTGGCTTCGCTGACATGCAGCTCCAACGCAAACGCTGTGTGTGACAATATTCAGTTCAAGAATTTCAACGTCACCTCTCCTTGCGGCGGCCCACCTGTCATCATATGCGATAACATTAAAGGCGGCATTGGCGTGCCCTGCGTCAACTCGACCAGCTCCGAGGCCAAAGCTGCCAAGGCCGACAAATGCACGGCTAGTCTGGCAGTGCTTCCGACGGCGACGCCGTGGTAAATCAGTGCATTGTTAATCTGATCACATATTTTTTCACTTTAGTTTCCTTCGATGTATAATAAAGCACTATTTGTATTCAGATATCAACAAAATATCGGATGCGCCTGCGCCCTATTGCATTGTAAAGACTGAAACGAAGAAGACATGAGATTGTGGATTGCCGTTGGATTGGAATATTAGCATCGATAGTTTTAGCCTGAGGCATCCATTACTTTGGGGCTCTGGTGGATACGCCAATGCGCCCCGAAATAATCGCCCACGTTAACTACTTCCGGGGCGCTTCCTGGGCTAAAGTTCGCACCCCGAGCGAGGGTTGCCGAGCGCAACGACAACCTTGTTGCCATCCGATGCTTGAACTCCTTGCTAGCAGTGTCTTAATACGTACATTAACGCTGTGTAATAGCTAGCCAGCTAGATATGCCAAAAACGCGGGTTTCTCTATTCGGCCGTGCAGACACGTGTTTGTCTCTTTCTTTGCATTCTGCTTCGGCCATCAACACGACCTCTCCGGCTGATACATACACTATCCCAGACGTCCTAGCTTTTCTCACGTCAACAAATCGGAGTCTGCTCTTGCTGCCACTATGTCGGACTTGGGGAATTCCGGCTCCTCGTCCCGATCGGCATCTCGTCCCAACTCGCCGCTGCAAAGCGAGACTGGCCCGGCCCGGGAGAACGACGGCGACAACAACGCCGGTGGAATAAGCGAGACCGTTGGAATACCCGTCGAGACACTTGTAGAGCATTTACTGGCAGCTCGGCGGGCGCTCGGCACCATCAGCCATGTTCTACGCGGTCATGAGCTGGCCACGCAGGCGCGCGAACTGCATGCCGAGATGGTAGTGCAGGTGACGCAGACGCGGTTACTCCGACGCGGCATCCACCAGCAGGCCGGCCTGCTTTTGCGCGTGCGACGCGGTATGAGCCGGGCTTACGATGCCGGACGTCGCGACTTTCGCGCCCTTCTGCACACCCTGGATGCTGCCAATGGCCAGCTCGAGCACACAATGAACATTCTGCGCGCCACCACGGTCGCCTCCATTTTCCGGCCGTCAGGCGAGGCCACACGCACGCTTCTGGACTTTGTCGACGAGGTCGGCGTCGAGCAGCTGCGGGACGCGCTTAAGAATAGCATTGCCGAGTTACAGGTGAGTGCAGGGAAAGGGGGAAACGAACGACAAGAGACAGATGAAGCGCTAACGGTAGGCTGCACAAACGTCTTTTGACGGTGATTTGCTCCGATTTGACACCGATTTGCGCGCTCTCAATAGGGCCATGGCTGCCTGTCCAGAACCACCGCCACCATTGCCGCTAGCTATGAACCCCGACAGCGCCGCGCCCGCCGTTCCCCACTTACTGACCTCGCTGACCGAACGGGCGCATGCCATGGCGGAAAACTTGTCGTCGCTGACACGACATTTTGACATGTGTGTGACGGCCGTGCGCACGACCGAAGGTGGTCCGGAGCTGGCCCGGTGGCGAGCGGCGCAATCAGGCGAGCCAGGGAGCCACCGGGAAAGTGGTAGTGAGGGTGGCGAGGGCGGCCGAGGTGGGCAAGTTTCGATATCCGGTATAATGGCAGAACGCCTCCCGGATGGAGGGACAGCCGGTGACGATAGCCAACCTCGCGTGGCAGACCTGGAGCCGATCTCGGCTGAGGAGCGTGCTGAGATGCTACATGTAGTGCTGGCCGACGCCGCCGAGGTCGACGACGTGGTGGCTGATATCATGGCAGACTTGCACGAGGCCGAAGCTGAGTTCGCCGCCGTGCACACCGTGGCCGAGAAGGCGCAGGCTGCCTACTCCGCCACGCTAACCGCCTTCCAGGCGCTGGAGGATGTGGGCTCGCGTTTGGCTAGCTACGCGGCCGCCGAGGCCGAGTTTATCGCCCGTTGGCAAAATGAACGTGTCATTATCAGAGACCGTCTGACTGACATGGACGAGCTACGCGTTTTTTACGAGGGCTACGCCAACGCCTACGACACCCTCATTCTCGAGGCCGAGCGTCGCCGCACCATTGAGGCCCGTATTCAGACCATTTGGCGTAAAGCCCGCGACACCGTTGACCGTCTCGTCGACGCTGACCGCCTCGAACGAGAGGGTTTTCGTCAGGACGTCGGCGAGTACTTGCCTACCGACCTCTGGGTCGACATGGACCAACCGCCTCGCGGCTGCGACTTGCTGACTGGCCTTTTGGAGACATCATCAACACCGGCTCAGCAGCAGCCGCAACAGCAACAGCAGCAGCAACCCAATCAGCAGAACATTCTTCAAAAGCACCAGAAACAGCAAAAGCAACAGAAACAAAAAAAGCCACAACAGTAGCAGCTGTGGAAAATGCCAATGGGAGATCCAAACCTTATGGCTGTTAAGCTGGTCTGACATGGAAGCGTTTGGATACTAATATTTCCTTCATTAATTTCCCAGTTTGGATACGTTTTGCTTTATTTTCAACGGGGTTAGTGAAACATATGGGCAACCCAGGCATGCGTTTAGCACCATTTAATGAAAATCCGGGATTATCTTCTTCGTCGCTCATCATTCATTTCGGTCACGCGCTTTGCCTCTTTGAGGAGTAAACCCGGCTGAGGGTAAAGGTTTGAAGCTCGAAACCTGACACAGTGGAACCAGTGTGAGGGTACAGCAACATGGATCTGGCGATCGCCTTTGACCACGCCAAATGGTCTTGCACCCTGTTTCCGGACACGCCCTAATAAACTATTTCTTTGCTCGGCGATTTTTGGCGCAGGCTTTTTTAGAGCCACTAAGGCAGGGCGTTATTCGCAAATTATTGCCGCCTATGCCGGCAAGGTCAGGACTAAGCCTCTCATGATACTATGTACTCCCATAATACAAGCTAAACGGGTACAAACGGTCCCGGTGACAGACCATCCGGGTGCTTGTAACGACAGCCGACTAATCAGTCTTTTTAACAATCAAGAGAAAGGCGTAGCAGGTTGTCGTTAAAATTGTCAAGGTCATCCTGTTAGAAACGTTTGACGGAAGTTACTGTAGTGGCCCGTTCTTTGCCTTGAAACATAATCCCGGGCAGGTACTTTCGTTGCGACGGTTTCTACTCCGTACTTTGCCCGCGCACATTGAGCGGTCCAGCCGGGCACGGAGCCTACGCAGACTCCGCAGAGCACGTTCTTGTCGAGTCGAGTTCGTTGGCCCGGCGCTAATAAACTACCAAGCACGCGTTCCTCGCTTAATCCGGACAAAAAAGGGTGGCCTGATTGCGGCTAAGGCAACTCTTAATTTTTAAAGGGTCTAAACAATCCCCCGCCGACAAAAGTTCATGATCCTATCCATCTCCACGCTAAAAAAAACGGAAAATCCCCAGGATTAAAATAAACGGAAGAATGGAAACAGCTGTAAAACGGTCAACACAGAGACACATGGATACGGCGAAAACGGTGAGTTCGTCAAAGGCAGTCTTTCTTTTATTTTTTCAGGTGTGTGAAGCAGTCAAAGGGCGGCAAACCTAATTGGTTACCGTCCGGTACACTCAAGCACACTTGGCGGGATATTTTCTCTTCCTATCAGGGCTCTTCCTATCAGGGCCTTATTTCTTATCGCTGCTTCTTGGGGTTCTTTCCCCGCCCAGCTTTGTCGTATTCGTGCAAGCCACGCCCACAAGTAGCTACACCGCCATCAGTGTAAGCACATGGAGCTCGCCACATGATCTGCAATGATGTGCTATCGGGTGCAACTTATTCTGTAGAAGCGTAGTTACAAGTGCTTGACAGAGCCGTTTCGTACAAGGAAAAAAGTCGCTGTGGGCTTGGAATGAGAAAGCAAGGAAAAAGGCATATTAAATTCCTAGCAGCTGTAAGCAAAGAGAAACACCACCTTATAGTAGAAGAAGCATCATAGGCCTGTACATAAGAGGCAGTTACTACGGCATGTTCCCAGGATATATAAGCTGATGGATGGGTGGATAGACCTCTTGTGCTGCCGTGATACGAAAAATAGCGTGAGGATAAGATATATCTATATCAATATATCTCTCCTCGTCTCGAGATAAGACATGTTAAGACGACAGAGGATTCCGTGCCCCGATTTGAAGCAGTCTGTTAGAGGTGTATGCGAAAATGAGACATAACGGCATAGCCATAATGTGCGATAAGTAACTCAATTTTCTCAAGATCCCGAACGTGACGGCAAGCAGCTGCTTGTGTGGCAGGCCGGCCAGGGTAAACAAAAGATGGTGGCGGCCCGATCTGTCGCCTGCATGTTTTTATTCATATAAGAGGCAACTAGCGAATTAATTCCACTCCGTACTCCTCATTTCTCAGGGAGACATATTAGCGGGGAAGCTGCAACTACCTTATGCGCTACGTGAACTATACACTCCTATATCAAGTACTTGTCGATATCAGATTTCTTGTTTTATTGTAGCGAAAATAGTCATGGTGTAGATGAGTAGGCCAGTCGTCATCGAAAGGATAAGGGTAAAATCGACTCCCGTAATTTAGACATAAAGCAAGGTATACGGGAAAGATTTCGTTCGTTTGTAAATGACAATATTTATACGAGCAGCCGTACCCTAAACAGGCCTGCGATAGCCTTCGCCAGTGCTTAGCATATCATACGAGAAATCTTTTAGGCCACCATCAGCTTTTTCTACACACTGCATGGTCTTAAGGCAACAATGCAATTATCTAATTGAAGCTTGTATGTATGGAGGTGGGGTTTGCAGGAACGGGGAGAAATGTAACGGCGGAATGGCAGTTTTGCAAAGCCAAAGCAAAATAATAATAAAATACAATGCACAAAAATGCAGACGATACCAATGAGAAGTCGTAATGTGGCGACTGGTCAAGTCGGGGTTTTTTCGGGCGCCATGTCAAAGCACACCCCTCCTCAATTCCCTCAAGAGCGGAAATATGACATCAAAATTACGGGCTTTGTCTCTTGGGCGTAACGCAGCATGGCGAGTGCAATAAAATTGCAATAATATAATGAATGGTATGATCCACATAAGATAAAAATACAGAAAAAGTAATTACGAGAGAGGAACTTGTTTGTAAAGGGATAAGAACAGCTAGTTAACGGTTGCCATAAAAGGAGGAGAGCTGGCGGAGACGCTGGAAACGGCGATGGACAATTGCCTTTTTCTTAAGAATGGGCCAAGTAGGTAGTCCTATCACCTGAAGTAAGACATAAAAACCTTGTCGTCGCGCACTGCCTAAAACAAATGCTGCTTTTATAACGCTTTCATCTGGATAATGCCATCAGCTAAATGACAGGCTTGTAGCGCCGACATTGTCTCGTACGTGGTGATCATCTTTGTTCATGGTGGAGGATTTTTTTAAATATTCGACTACATGATAAGGTTAGGCTGAAATACTTCCAGTCAAGAAGTAGCTCGGTCCCAAGCGGGACGCCTAGTACGGTTAACTGTACACTATTGGTAGTAGCTATGCACTCGGCATTCAGGGGTTTCCACTTTCTACTTTCATTTTGATGTGGATTTCTGACTAATGGCCGTTCCTACGGCCACGCACTCAAAAACCCCACCATCTAGTCCGTAGTCTCAATCTTGTCTTGTACATTATGAATTCTATCACTTTTGTTTTTACACACAACGCTGGTTTTCAGGCCTCAAGGCTACCCATTACTATGCACCTGTCACCAGGACGTAGACTACCAAGTCGAGCGTTCCCGACAGCCTCTGAGAGGGTATCTCAGCGGTACTGACTAAAGGATCGCACGGAGCAGGAGCCACAACGATGCAGTAGCTATGACGCCCTGCCATACTTAGGAGTACATTTCATAAGAGGAAAGACAGCATAGGCTACTCTTTTACAACCAGCCTTTTTTTGAGGCTTTTACAGGTAGCACGGACACATTGGCAATCTCGTACACTACATTAAAGGCGGGGGTTCAGTACTAATCCGTACACTAAAGCTGCCAAAACGTGTTTCGGGGTGAGGGTATTCGTCTCTTCCTTTTACTTCTTTTCAACTACTCCGTACATAGTTTCCCTCACCCCTTTAACGGTGGTCCAAATAGGCAAGCGGCTATCACATTGTGGAATTAAGGCTCGTCAGCCTCTCCTTTTCTTAAGGTCTTCAACCTGCTAGAGAATACATAATGGCACAAAACTGAAGACAGCTGCGATAGGCTACTACAAAATAAATGGCGTAATTATTTTCTTGCTCCTGTCAAGATTGTTCAGCCAATCACGACATTTGTTTGCGAATAGTATACAATGTGATCATTATGTTAAGCTTTGACAGACGCCGGGCGACAACAGCAATGGCGGCTCGGAGTAGCAGTTCATGCTAGTCTTTGGCCGCTTACTGTGCCTCCATTGTAGTGTATACTACACTATACTTCTTGACGAGTAGTGAGTATGAAAAATATGCGAACGTAGTGTAAGTAGTGTATGTACACTACTCGTACGAACGCTGCTGCGTTTTCGAATAAAGGCAAATTTGTTCGCCTACATAAAAGGTGCACTTGATGTACACTAGTGTGGTTTGCGGGGTATACACGTATGTAATGTAGTGTATACTGGCCGATTCCACAAAACTCTCTAGCCGCCGCATCCTACTGGCCATCGACGAGGCATACTACGAAAGTACAACAGAATTTTTACATCGCCGTAAAAATATGTATTAAACACGACACGAGGGTGTATTAAGACATCTGTTCTTTGTCTGCCGCTATAAAAGCCCAATCTCTATGTAAAGCGTCATCCTGATCTACTTGAATCGTGCTTACTATGCTACACTACTCCCTGCTCCGTGCGATCCCTTAGTCAGCACCCTTGAGGTATCTTCTCAGGGGCTGTGGGGACGCTCGACTGAATGAGTCTACGTTCCAATGACAGAAGCACAGCAGGGCAGCCTTGTAGGCCTAGATAACCAGCGGTGATGGTAGAAACGAAGTAGTGTGGTAAAATTGATAATGTACAAGATAGAGACTACGGGCTAGATGCTGGAGTTTTTGAGTGCGTGGCCGCGGGTACGGCCATTAGTTAAAAAAACCCACATTGCCTTTAATATTTAGCGGTCTGTGGTATACAGTAAAAAGAGAAAAAAGGAGGACGCGATAAAGAAATCACTGTGGGTTTTTGACTAATGAACCGCTCACGGTCTAAACCGTAGTCCTTCTTATTGTTGTACATCGTCAATTCACCATACAAGACTCGAACATGCTGGTTCTTAGGTCTACAAGCTGGTCATTGATGTGCAACTGTCATTGAGGCGTGGTCACTAGCACAATTACAAATAAACTATCGTGCGTGCAAAGTACTGTAATAGCAAAGTACTGTAATACTAACATTGCAACGTGCTCGTGACTTTTTAAAACGAGATGCTGGTGTAAAAGCGGCACTATAGCTGTGTAATATTACAGAAAATCAAGTAACGACAAGTAACAACAACCCAGCTGTAATGTAAAGGCGACGACCTAGCAAAGGAAGGTTCATCCGTATATTATCCACGAGACGTCTATCTACACACTCGTCATCTAAATATGACCATGTGCAGTCATGTTATCTACCGTTATACCGGTGAAGTAAATATCAACCTAAGACCCTAAGCCGGTGGCAGTGTACCGCAAGTAGCAAATCTTAATAAAGAGAAAGGGAAGAAAGGGAAAAAATACATCCGTTCCACGGCCTTTTAATCGATACTCTATAAAAAAACTATCGCTAGGTTGGAAAGATGAGACGATGATTTTACCGGTTTAAGTTAACATAGTAACTATGATGGCATTATAAAGGTAAAAATTTTGATTTTATATTGCTTTCAATGAATAGTGTCGACTTTATGTACTTCATTTTTACATGTATGTTTATTTGTAACAAAAAATGGACTGCCCGGCTTTGTGGATATTAATAGATATTAAAAACACATATGATGCACCGAGGCAGCGCAAAAACTTTAAACCTAGCGGGGCTGTAATAATAGTTTTACGACTACATTACATTAGTTTTATATAGGGTGTATTTTGTATTGGTTGCCACTTATAGCTTTTAGGCACCTTGTCAAAGTTCTTGTACCGGGGAAGCTGTATTGCCAACAAAATTCGATATTGCGCTACTAACGCCCTTTTAACCAGCAACAACCTTATTTTTTAAAGCAACATGTTTTAAGAGCTTCATTGTTACGTAATTGTGGCGATCCCTATTCACGGATTGGACCTTATGACATTTCAATATTAAAGCGTTAATGCATTTCAACTATTTTCGCGTTATCGCTACCACACATCAGCTTGTAACATTATGACTTATTACAAGCTCAACCCTCACTTTGTATACGTCTCCAACAGCATGCATGCCGATGCAACGACCAGCCTGCATGCGAGCGTTGCAAGCTGTTAAGAAAACTGCATGCTAAGAGTTGTGGTTATGTAGAGTACAAAATATTAGTAAAGGATTGTAAGGAAGAAACAGCAGATGTGTGTACCCTACTAAGCATGATCCACAGAGCCTAATCTATATAATTGGACTTAATACTACGCTAAGGTATCATTCTCACCGTTTCCTAGTAAGAATGAAAAATGCCGTTCAAATTAA
Organism: Graphilbum ipis-grandicollis; assembly: GCA_019925625.1. Lineage (NCBI taxonomy): Eukaryota > Fungi > Ascomycota > Sordariomycetes > Ophiostomatales > Ophiostomataceae > Graphilbum > Graphilbum ipis-grandicollis. The sequence goes on from JADHKH010000047.1 coordinate 29,566, forward strand.
GTTCTTGTTAATATTCTACCTTTTATTTTTACTTATTAGTCGTTACTTATATATTAAGCGGAAATACTGTATAAGCTAATCACAAACGTAAATGCCATAAAACTATTACTATACAATGCTAATTGCTTCTACTAGGTTAGCCATAGGTGAAGGAGAGAACGACAAGAACACACCCCCGCTTGTCGCACAGTATCACAAATAATATGAGACTTTGCGCGTTCGGCGCTCCAGAACCAGAATTTTGGGGAAGATGAAAAACAATTACTGAAATTGGGAGGAATAAAACAGATGATCGCTTCCTCGTGCTATCTGAGACAAAAAAAGAATGCGCGCTTTACTCGTATTGTGAAACTCGCGGTTATTTTGGTATAATGTTTGACAGAGTAGGAGACTAAAAGTGCGGGGTTTTTCCCCGTCTTTTACTCTCTTTCGAATTTTCTCGTCCTTTGTTTTTATTACTTTTTAACTTTTATTTTCAACTTTAAGGTTTACCTCGTTTATAATACCCCCTTTGTCTCATTTATGAATTAATGAAGTAAAGGCAAAAGCTGGAGAAGAACAAAATTTGAATTTTATAGATCAAGCAGGCAGTGTTGGTTCTTCCATTCAATTTTTATTTTATCGAAGCAAAAAGCTCCTTTAGGAGGGGTGAGGGGCTTACTTTATAAAAACACGTGTAAAATACTGTAACAAACCTAGTCTAGCATAGGTAATAAATATTAAAAAAATAACAGCGCCGGATCTCGGAGATCTTATAGCGTTGCGTTTTATTAGTGGTGGTTATAATACATCAAGAATGTATTTCGTTAAGTACATTTATATTAAGACCGAGACAGAACTTTAAGCTTTAAACTGGGAAAACAAAGGGTATTGTAGTTTTTTGTTGTAGGTGTGTATTCAGCCGTAAATAAATCTTACTTTTAATTATTATATTGTAATTTACAATTGGCACGAATATCGGCGACTGGTTTTTAGGTGACCTACCAAAACTTAATGCGGCATTTCAAGCTTTCGTTTTTCATGTTTAAGTGATGAGGGCTGAGGTTTGATAGCTAGACCTGGCCTATTGTACTATACTTGAATGTATAGTAATAAAGTGGACGCAACGTTTAGTTCGAGCGCTTTTAAGAAGGGGCCTTTTTATATAGCCGAGAGATCTTACGAGATATGGAGTGAATGCCTTGCAGCTTTTTTTAAAAGGGTTGTAGATAAACTTAGCACCCTGGTATGTAAAACGACTCGCTTAGCCACAAAATAATACAACTTATAGAACCGAAATATAAGTCGGAATGTTAAATAAATCCAGTATTAATACGTTAAATGGTGTGAACGGTGTTGGGAGCCAACGGCAATTAAACACAGGGAAGCATGCGTCTGACCGCCATATTAAAAGGTATAGGATAGGGAATGAACCGCGATGTTTATTTCTTGTGCTTCCCGCTTATTTTCACCGTATACCTTATGTATGTGTATCGACGGCTATGGTTTAGCCTTTAGCTACTGCCCGGGCTTATGGCCTGTTATAAATGGGGAGGTGAGGATAAACTTTATTATCCTTTATAAAATTACTATTAACCACTTTCTACGACATTTTTACCCATTCTCCTACATTTAGAGCCGCACACATTTTAGCTTAGCGGCACTGCACCTTTTTTGTGCTTTATACTGTTCCAATTCCGTTCCGCTTACTTAGTGCAACGCGACCTCAATGCTGTTTTAAAGACGGCAGGGAGGGCGAACAAGGGAGTTTTGACTGTGACCAAACGCGACGAAAACTGTTGTCCTGTTTTACATCTCATGTTATACCGTAAAGGACAATGTCCGATTAGAAGCGAGATTATTGTAAAATTATAAGATTTGTAAATATGTAAATTTGGCTTCCATCTCGATAAAAGCGATAAATAAAACAGCGCGTATAAATGCCCAACAGCCAATGACGGTAATATTGTAGTTACTTCATTCTTTCTGCTTTCCGCTTAAAAGTACTGTAGTAGTTACATGGAGCAACGCCGAGCAGACAGCCATTAAATCGTAACAACAGGACTAACATGAAACGGAGAGCAAGCCGGGGGCGTAAAACGGAGAGTAAGGCGTCCTGTAAAACGTACGACGTACGTTATTGCAGTGTAATAATAGTGTAGAATACACTACAGTAACACTGGCAAGTATAGGCACGTCCCTTACAAATAAATCATTACGACGTACACCCGTATTTAGCCGCCCTACTAATAAACGAAGTAAGATGTATTTACATTCTTTACCGCAAAGCCTTGTTGCAACTAGTCCGTGTTCTAGATCATCTTCTTAAAACGCGTAACGCGCTGTAATGTACATTGTAGATACTTATACTACACTAATCCTTTGTGCTCTGTAGTGTAGTATTGCACAGCAAACATTTGGCACGAAGCAGTGCCATCATTGTTATCAATATCTACACTACGTTTGCATCTTGCGTAAAGATATTATTCAGGTCAACGTATTGTAAAACATGCTGGATTTTCAGCCATCAACTGTAGCATTTCTGTGACGAACGGCGTCAACGCCTTAATGGGTGGCGACAATCGCCACTTTTGATGCCTAATAGTGTAGTATGTGGTGTAGTGTATTTTCACTTATTGGTAGGTCGCCCTTGTTATTTTTCTCTGCTCGAGGGTAGCTACAATACCGCGAAACTGACGGCGCCTTCCTGCCCATGGGTCTTGTAAACACTAATACAAGTAAACACTAATACAAGTAAACACTAATACAAGCCCGGGTAAGAGCGGAAACAAGAACGGAAAATTACCGGCGTATAGGCTGGCAGCCCTGTATCTAGCCAGTGGTCTCTCTCTTGTACACTACATCATCAATTTATCTTTCTTAGGCCTACAGGCTATCTAGCCATTGCTGTGCAATTCTTACCAGGACGTAGTAGACGCTCCCGACAGCCCCTGAGATACTACCCTGGTGCTGACGAAGCAGGAGCCACAGGCGCTCGCTAGCCCTTCCTTAGAAACGGGCTTTTTAGTGTAGTGAATTACGCCATCTTTTCCGCCTTGTCCGAAATACACTATTTTTTATGGCAAAAAAGTGTACCGGTATCTACACTACACTACAGTAGAGAGGCATAGTGTAAGATCTAACACAGGCCCCGGTTGAAAGCATCGAGATCTCAAACCAGTCATGATGTTTCTCGCCTGTTCATGAACTCACTATAAAACACCTCACTTAAAGTTCTAAGCGCAAAGATTAATAATAGTTTTCGTCCACTCACTTTTATACTTTTAGATTCACTGTGGCATACGCCGCAGGCTAATATCAGTACGATGTAAATGTGGACGGTTTTTCGCTCCGGTATTGAATCTCTTCGTGCTGTAATTTGCGTAGTCGGAGATGCACTCGTTAAGAAGGTGCCGGCCAGCCCTGATCAGTGTCTTCACCTCTTCGGGGAGACTTTTGCGTAAAAAGTTTTTCACCCAGACCCACCTTCGTCACTTGTCTTATCTACACCAATACCATAAATGTACACTAGTGAGCATACACTACTTCAGTGGGGGTCTGTCTGAAAACGGCACCCATATTAATAATAGCGTGATTGATAGTGAGCTACGTACACTACAATACACAAGTGTAGTGTAGCTTACACTATTAAGAATTGAAACGGTAGCAATACGGTGCGCTATAGGCGCAGGATACAGCACGCAGTAGCGCAGACCGCAGCACAGCATTTCATTGTAAAACGGCCCCCATGTCCGGAGGCGTATAATAATGGAGAACTCTGTACTAGATACCCAGTCTTCATAGCTTATCCTGGACAATTGTGTAGTGTAGTTTACTCTAAGTGTGCAGAGTGGTAATACGAGAATTTTACGCCATTCTGCATCCTGTCTTTAAGGGTGCGCACCATAGCAAGGCCGTCACGCTAAGCCTCAACGCAACGCCCGTTCCCGGAGACGGAGAACGGTGTGCTCTTCAGCGCTCTTGTTTTGTAGGGTTATGTCCTTTCCCCTTTCCCCTTTCACTATTCTGCAGTGGCTTTGATACTTGTAACTGGCTATTATGTTAATTAAGATTTTACAGATTCCTCCCCCTCCTGTAATTGCATCATCATCTAGGACTTGCACTACTCGGCGGCTTCTAGAATTACCATCTACTACATTATGGGAAGGTGAGCTGATGGCGCGGCTGCTGTTTATCAAAACTTCATGATGGCCTTACCCTGGGAAAACCCACTCCGACGGACCAGGGCAAGGCAGGCACTACGCATGCTTCCTATCGTGTAGTCGTAGTGTAGCTAAAATGGAGCCGGTGGCCCCAGCAACTTGTTGAGCAATACACTATGTACACTACACTACGCTGCGAAGTACAGTACAAAGCTATTGTATGAGGCTATCGTCAATCCTTTACCTGCACGGCGTAGCTCTTACCAAGTATCAGATGTTTAAACTCGTAAGATGACGCGAGCGCGCTTGTTTTCCTGAGCCCCGAAAACGCTACTTTTCAATTTTGGGTTGAAGCCGGTTTTTTACTTTACACTACACTACAACGCGCGCCTATGGTAAGAAGGCACCCTAGATACAATACACATGCTAGAAAATAGTGTAGAGTGACCACCCTCAGTGATGGCAATGATTGGACGGCAAAGGAGTACAATAATGTACTCCAGTTTAAAAGCGCTCCGTTGACTTTGGCCATCCCTATCTAGCACTATCATAGCGACTCGGCAGCGCTAAAAGCAGTGCTAGATGTCTAGTGTGGTGCATTATTGAGGAGTCGTCCCAACAATCGGTGCTGTCCTTAGTGCCCCCTGACGTTTTCAGAACGGCTGTCCTCCCTACGGTATTACTTCGTTATTTTTTTGCTTTGTTTCTTTATTTGCCAATACGTTATACCTAAAACATTCTTTTCCTTTCACTTCCAGTTGGTTTCATTCAACATCCCCCAATTTATCCCGCTACTCTAAAGTGCAGACGACTCGCATATGTCAGAACGGAAGCGGCAATGTCTCACTATATTTTGCGCATTCCACCGACTTCGACCTGTATTTATAGCATTCGTATAGATACACTACGCCGTTTCAGCGGCCTTCCTATAAAGCGAAACGGAAGCAGCGCCTAGTGTACACCGTTGTACGACGTATCGTATGTACACTACTCTTCACTACACTACGTGTATTGCACTACGAGTACTTCATACACGCTAGTGTGGCAATACACTACATACTGGTATGTTATCGGAACCGCGGGTCAGTGCAAAAAAAGCAGTAAAAAAAGCAGTGACTGAGCTGCATTGTTAGTGATTATCCCGTTCGCGCTAGTGCCACACCTGCACACACCTCCCACACCACTTGCGAGAAACCATCTTTTACCACACCCTCCTTCGCATTGTTTCCACACCCCGTTGCCTCCGGCGTCTGTTCCTCGTTCGCTCTTATTCAAAGCCGTCGCCCGCCGCTTTCCTAGTTCCCATCGCCTTTTTTTCTCTCCTTCCCCATCCCCTTTGTCTTCACAGCCTCCTCGTTGTTGAAGGAATTGCGACTTCTTTATCCCCCATCCAATTTGCACTTGTCGAACCGAAAAAGCCTAGCAATAGGACTCATACACAGGCTTTCATCTCGTCGTGGTTGTGGTTGTCGTCGACTATTTCTAAGCCAATTTCCAGGCGTAAAGACGGTTTCGTCGCTTTCTCTTCTCATCTGGACAATTCTCGACAATTTTACGACACCCAAGCCACCATAAGCACATTCAATACAATTGAGATCCTTTGTCTCTTCATATTTGCTATATTCTTCCTCCCCTCTTATCTGTCGCCGGCGACGAATTCCTGGTCTTGTCTCAGACAATAGCACTGGGGTTTGTCAAGCCGTTCTCACCCGATTACCTCCTTCCACTCCTTTACTGGTTTATTGAAAGCGAAGCTACTGCTCGGTTGCTGGAATATTGCCCGAGCACTCCTCTTCTCGCTCCTTTTAATCGAGCCGACGTCACCTGTAAGTTGCAAACCTGGACCTGCAGGGTTTTTTGGCCTCATTCTACACCACACTGGTTACAAATGGATGCATCGTTAAAAGACTTATTTGCGGATATGTTCTCTTGGTGGCTCCTTCCTGCAATTGCCAGCTGGCTTTGACTAACTGCTCAGGCTGTCTTTCCTTCGCATTTACAGACCTTCCTCAGCTTCCCGCACCTCAACATTACGACTTCCTACGCCCCCGACTATATATACCGATATATAGTTAGCATTCTGCACAGGCCCTTTCTCGCCTGGCCACCCCCCCACCCCCCCTCTTCTCCCCCGGGCTCGAGAAAGCCACGCATCACAGTATTCTTTATATTGAAGATTGCTTCGACTTAGGGATGCCTTACACTCCTCCTTCGCACCCCTCTCCTGTGTCTTCCGCCACCCCTTCGCCCTCCCAAGTGAGCCGCCGGTCTTCATTTCATGCCATTGCCTCTGCTGCTTCTGCGGGATCTCGCTTCTCGCTCCCGCGCTCTTCGTCGTACCTAAAGAAGCACCGACGGACGACTTCTGCCCCCGTCACTTTGCCAGCTTCCATGGCCCAACCGAACCCCTTGGGCACATCAGAAGACCACAGGGGAATGGTGGCAAAGGGCTATCATGGCCGCGGTGAGATTAGCAGCATTCTAGGCCTTTGCCAGTCTCCTCCACCAGTGACAAGCGAGCACCAGGCAATACCGACTGGTGCCGTTATGTCGCCGCCGGAGTCTCCATCTTGTAGCAGCGACGATGAAGATATCACCGAAGTCCGTGGGCGTCAGATCGACAACCTCAATGAATTAAAGCAGCTACACGAGGCCATTAGCCAACTTCCCCGGCGGCGTGAATGCTCGCCTAGCGAGGTCTTGAGCGCCGAAACTGTCCATGTCCGACCTTTTACACTCGCCGGCGTGGACCTCGTACACCGAAATTTCAGCACCGGATCGCTTGGTGATCTCAGCCAGAGGGTATCGACTGTAGGCAGCAACAGCAGCAGTGTCAAAAGCGGCATTGAGAATGATGCCGCGAGCAACAATGAGATTGTGAGCAGCAGCGGCAGACAAACTTCTCGCTTTTCTCACGTCCGCTCAGCCACGGAGCCGAATATCCTGACCACGCCGTCCGTTGGCAGTTCTTTGAACTCGGACGACGAGAATGACCTTGAGGCGATTTGGAAGCCGCAGATGGTGCGCAAGAAGTCTGGCGAGCTCGTCCGCCCAGCCCTCCGTCATGGCACGCATCGCCGCCCTTCCAGCATGCCCGGTACGCCGACTTTTTCCAAAATGGTACACTTCGATTCCCACCTTGAGCACGTACGCCATTTTTTACAGGTCGATCGACCTCTGGCTGTCAGCGCTGGGTCGTCACCCGTGGAAACTTACGACAGTGAGAGCGAGTATCCCTTCAACATACCAACCCGCCCTTCCTCCTCACAATCACAGCGGCGCAACACCCATGAGTTCGAGATCATTCTGAGTAAGTTTCCTTTGGAGACGCCGGAGCGCAAAGCCTTGCCTGTGCGTCTAGAGCGGGTGTGGTTGTCAGCCGACCAAAAATCACTTCACGGATCTGTTGCTGTGCTCAATCTGTCTTATTCGAAGTCTGTTGTTTGCCGCTTTACTCTTGACTACTGGAAAACCACGTCCGAGGTGGCCGCCGAGTATTCGTCTGAGATTCAGCCTCGTGTCACGACCCAAGGCCAGGACCGCTTTAATTTTACTATCAAATTATCCGATCTTGCCAATCTCGAATCGAAGACGTTATACTTCTGTATCCGGTACAACGTGAATGGGCAAGAGTATTGGGACAACAACAATGACAACAACTTCCAAGTGGACTTCAAAAAGAAGATAATTTCAAGCTCGCAAGATAGTCATGGACTACCTCGCAGTAGTCGGCGTTCGAATCCCCCAACGGCGCCTCGCCCCCTGTCTTTGCCAGCTTCCTTGGACGATTTTGGGGAGTATGACAACCGGGCCGTGGACAGATCGCTACAAGACTATCTCGGCGAGCCGATTCCTGCGCTGCGTCTCAAGTTCTCACAGTCCACCACCAGTCTGGCTAGCGACAATCTGACAAGCCGCCTATCTTCCCCAAGTGGCCAGGCTTTTGCAAACCGCTACGACTTCGGCGCCTCTCTGAGCGCCGCTAAGCAGGCCTCAAAGGGATCTTCCACTACCAAGCGTGATGGTCTTTACATGAAGCCAAGCTACAAGCTCTCAGTCGAGACTGCATCTGCACCAAAATCCATCGTTTCTCATTCCCTAGTTGGATCTGAAGCTAAAAATCGGACTTCTACCGGCTCCTCGAAGGTGTCTGTGCCTGGCACCCTCACCGCCCCCTTGTCTGGTCTGGATCGCGACAGTCGTGCCATTGTGGCCGGCTCTGGTACTCTATTTGGCTCGGATAACATTGCGTCCCAGTCGTATGACGAGATTGTCAGCAAATACTGCTTTGTATGTTCCTCGACAAGACCATCAACCAATCCCACAGCCACAACACGCACTTATACGGAACGTATTGACTAACATTCTGACTTAATTTTCAATAGTATGTCCCAAAGCAGCTCAATCAGTTAAAGGATGGTGCCTTACAAGTGGGACAGATCGACGGCGCTTTTGGTGAACTCGTCACCCAGGCTCACCTTAGCCCTTCATCGTCAATATCCGATGGTAGTCCGCCGGAAGTGAACCAATTCCACCAGTGCTCACCGACCGCCCTTCACCACAGTGTCCATATAGGGAGTTCCAGTGTTAAAATGGTTGGAGGCTATGCGTCTCCAGTATCGCCACTGTCTTCGGCATCGTCGTCTGCCTCTTCATCTCCTAGAGAAAAGGAATACCAGAGTCAGCCGCGCAGTATGCCAACGACGGCCACCCAATCGATGCCCCCTTCTGTACTAACAGACTCGGCCAGCAATAACAACAACAATCCATCGTCTTCGCCATCATCGACCACGTCAACAATGGGAGGGTTTCCCCCATTCAGCGACACCTCTTCACCTTTAAAGTTCACACTCCAACATCTTCAAGATCGATTTCCTTTCAACACTGTGGATGCAAATTCTGCAACAGCCATCAAGGGCTAAGCGTGGCACTGTAACTCGCACTGATTTGGAGTGTTTTCCTCAACGGTGATGCTTTAGTTTTCACCCCTTTTCAACCTCTTTTCTTCCTTGTCCTTCCTACTGTCATTGTTTCCTCCCTTTCTCTTGTTTATGCATCCAGAGAGAGTGAGTTCAGCTAGGCGTTTGGTTTTCTTTTCTCTGTTTAAACTTCTAGAGTCCCGAATATACGGCACGGGATATTATGGCTGTGAGTTTGGTTCGGTTCGGATAATGGGAATACGGCATTGGAGTTTTAGGAGATTGTATTTTTTTTCCAGGAAATCTCCGCATCTTTAAATGGCATGCGGCAAAAGGGAATAGGGTGGGCAAAACTGGCGTGTCTGGTTGAAATGTCTGAATCTTACGTTTTCCTTTTTTTCTTTTTATTTTTATCACGCGAATTACATAGAAGACCTTGATGGTCAATTTCTGACTGTCCCCTTTTAAACATGGCTTTAAAAACAAGACACTGTAAAACGAATAAATTAAAACGAAATGTATAAAATATAACAAAAGGATAAGGAAAAAGAAAAAAGTAAAATATCTTAATGACTTGGAAAAAATCTCTCTAGCCGGGAATTGAACCCGGGTCCCGGGCGTGACAAGCCCGTATACTGACCACTATACTACCAGAGAAGTTAAAAGCTCCGATACGGGGAATCGAACCCCGAGCTCGACGGTGAGAGCGTCGGATGTTAACCATTACACCATATCGGATAAGTAATTGGTTGATAACGGGTTAAGTTTTCATCTATTTAAAGCCTAATTTAATAAAAGCTTGATTTAATATTTTAATTGAGTTAGTCTAGGGGGCCGTGTTACACGGCTATTGGGGCGGTGTTTTGGATAATCCCACACCTTTTTACACGCCCCTATGTATTAGATACCTACCTTTTAGTGCAGATGCCACCAAAAATAAAGTACTGCTAGACATGACACCGTTACACTTGGTAAAATTGTATTCCCGCACCGCGCATCTGTTGTATTTTTACCTAATCGTCTCTCTTACACTGCCCTGCACTCTCTCTGCCTCCCTCTGCGCACTTTGCGTGCCTTGCACTCTCTCTGCCTCCCTTTGCGCCGATTAATCATATTCCGCGCCGCGCCCACGGGTGCCGCGCCCACGAGCGCCGCCTCAGGTGCCGCCACGAGCGCCGCCGCGAGCACGCCCATCTTCCAACTCGAATTGAGAAAGCCGGCGTCTTTGGCTGGGTTTAGACGCCGAGGAGGTGGATTTTGAGGTATAGGGGGGCTTGGCCAGGGGTGCGTTCTCGTGCCTGGCGTCGCCTAGGAGGAAATGCGACAACGAAAGAGCTTAGCCCGTTCACATCATCCTCAGACTCAGAATCACCCTGAGCCTGAGCCTGAGCCTCAAATATAGCCTCTCTCGCGATAAACTCAAGCATCCCTCTCCCGGCTTCCTCATCTGGCTCTAGCACTCGCTCTGGCTCCGGCCCTGGCTCTAGCACTCGCTCTGGCTCCGGCCCTGGCTCCGGCCATGGCTCCGGCCATGGCTCCGGCTCCGAGTCTGACTCTGGCTCCCACTCCCGTTCTAACCGTTGCACCCGCTCTCGCTCCCGCCTCCGCGCCCTCTCTTGCTCTTGCTCCCGTTGTCGTATATTATTAAGGTCGAGGTGCGCTGCCAGTGGCTGGCCTTCGTGCCGTGGTCTGCCGCGTAAGTTCTGCACGATGCGAGGGTCTCGAATATTAAGAATAGCGTCCCGTAGATTCTAAAAAAGAACTATTAGTTGAAGTCTTAAAATAAAAGAAAAACATACTAAAGGGACTTTGAGCCACCACCGCGGATGTACGTGCTCCCTCGTAAGAGCTTCTTGCCTGTGCTCTAATTCATCAAGAATATGCGCACAAGGGAGGCCAAATTGGTTGCTGAAAAAGCCCGTACACGGCTTCAACGGGCGGGCGTTGCCAAGGCGTCGCGAGGCGAGAAGACGGATATGTTGGCCTTTCAACAAATCGACGGCCTTGTATCCCACATGCTTTGGAAGCTCTCCGAGCCATTCTTGGTTGAGGAACTCGCGCCGTAATTTAAACTCCATCGATGCCACGGCGTCTGAATAAAGAGTGGCTTTATGAGCGATTAATTCTTGCAAAGCTTCCGCGAGACGATACAAATCAGCCCTCCCATCGACGAGATGTGTTTTCAGATTCCCGTGAGCCGTCTCACAAGGGGAGTTTGTGCGGCAGCCAAAATTTGGATATCGTGAGGTTAAATAGCAGGCCCATTCGTGCCGTAGCTGCATGCAAGTGCTTTGGATATACTGTAGAATGTCCTCTTGGTCGCTGAATTCGGTTAACATGCGCACCCAGGCACCGTTAAAAGTCTTCTTCCGTGCGTCCATAAATAACAAATTTCCAAAGCTCAAACATGCCGTCTCGAGTATGAGGAAACGAAGGCGGCATATCTTTCAGCTGAAAAGTGAGGCTGGCTCGAGCGATGTTATTCATATCATGAACGATGGCATTGTCGACAACGGCGGCGCCAGCGGCGGCGCCCGCGCCTCCCGCGCCTTCTCTTACGCCCGCATTTTCTCTCGCTCTGGCGTATTCTCCAGCTCTCGCGCCGTCTTCTGCGTCCAAGTTTCCCTCTTCGATGATGTCCTCGTCATCCTCCTCTCTTTCTCCTTTCCACTTCTTCTTGATGTGCATATGGACGTTTTTGTTGATGTGGAAAATACAAATCTGCTGTTGTGTATCCCCCCAAACATCGCGAATAGCTTCTTTTAATGTTTTCGAAGTCCGTGATGGCGACTTTAGGCTTTTCTGCACCCACCTCGTGGCGAATAGACTCCAAAGATTCGAGAAGAAACTGATATCCCTCGCGCCGCTCCGTGTTGATAAGCCCAAAAGCAACTTGCGCAACAGAGCCGATGTCTGTAGTAGAAACAACCTGGAAAAACAGCAGTTTAAAGCGATTTGTGCTGTATGTGTTGTCCATGCCAATGACTTCTGGAAAGCGCTTCCACATCTCCTCACACCAATCGTACGTCCAAAGAATTCCTTCCAAGCGATTATCGTCAGAGAGTTTGAATCGATGTTTAACGCCAGTTTCTTGGAGAATTTGTAAGAAAGCTTGCGTAGGCGTACGCCCGTTAAGAGCATTTAAACGAAGCTTTTGGCGAGCATTCACGATGTCTTTTTGCTTGAAAACAGATCCCGGCAATGCGCTTTTTAAGATATTTGTCGCCTCGCGCGCCGGAATAGCAGAATGTCGCGAAATGTGCTCTAGAGTAAGAAGCTGGGCGGGCGGAATTTTGCGATGAGTTGTATGTGCCGAGGAAGCTGTAGATGGGCCGTAGTTGTGAGTCTCGTGGCCAGGTTGGAGGTGCTATGTCCATCCCCATGCATTAGACCTTGTAGATGTCGCGAAGCCTTTCCATGGGCAATCGAGCTTCTGCGTCGCGGTTGCTCGTAACCCAGCGTTTCGAGACGGCCGGACAGCGTCGCGATCACATCGTGGAATGTAGCGAGTGTATTCCCCGGTCGCCAGCCTTTTATTACATCCTTGCTTTCGTATAATCGCGAACCCATTCTCTTTTGCAAAGCCGTTGAGATACGTTAGCAGCTCGTCGATAGAGTTTGCTCCGCGGGCTGGCCCTCCATTATTATCAGGAATGCCCCCCTTCCGGGGGATTGGGAATAGCCGGGCCGTCGTATACGTCGCCGTGCGCCTCGTGCGCTTCTTCGTGCGCTTCTTCACCATCTTCCGAAGACGAGTCGATCACGATTATAATAGGAATAGCTGCCTCTAAGCCTCGTGCGCCGTCTTCTTCGCCGTCTTCTGCATTTACGCTGTCCTCCGAAGCTGAGTCGATAACGATAGGCATTGCTGCGTCTAGGCCTTCGTCAGCATTGTGCGTGCCGTCTTCTGAAGCCGGGTCGTCCGTTAGAAGGCGAATAGCTTCATTTATGCCTCGCCAATCGTCTTCTTGCCAATCGTCGTCTTGCCAACCGTCTTCTTGCCAATTGTCTGCCATGACGCATAGAGGGGGTGCTTTGAAAGTGCGTGGTTGCAGGCATAGATGCATAGTGTAAATACTGTAGAAATTTAGTGTACTTGTGGGAGAAATTGTAAGCGCCGGTGCGGAAATACAATTTTACCAAGTGTAACGGTGTCATGTCTAGCAGTACTTTATTTTTGGTGGCATCTGCACTAAAAGATAGGTATCTCATAGGGGCGTGTAAAAGGGTGTGGGATTATCCAAAACACCGCCCCAATAGCCGTGTAACACCGCTCCCCTAGACTAACTCATAAATTTAGGCTTATTTGCACTATAGTACATACACCGTCATTTTGAAAGTGAAACCTTGGCCGCGATGTACTCTACATTAACTACGCTTTAACGGCGCGGCCGTAAAACGTACACCATTATCTCACCCTCTCCAATTTTCATAGTGCTTTTAAGCGGCTTTAGTCAAGTAAAAATGTTGCGTCACTGTTTTAAAGTCTTTTATATTTTACAGGCCGGGCGCTGTGTTATAATGCTGTAAATTACTGGCTAGTCGTAAAGAAAGCTGGAGTAAAGGAAGTAGTGTAACGGGCTGCGCCCATGAAGGGCCTCGACTGCACTCGGCCGATTGTTTCTCCTGCTGAGCACGTGCTAGCCGGCGCACGTGCCACAGCCTTGAGCCCTTATTTATGTTATTTCACGACACGGGGATATTTGACTTCTTTTTCTCTCTTTCTGTAATGCGTTCCTATTGATAGATACGGCATTAGTCAGTTGAATACACTCGCCATTGACCCCTTACAGTAGAATTGTTGCCACGGTACCGTATAAATACGGTAAAAAAGTTAAAAGGCTAATTAAAAGCTATTTTTAAATATATAAAACGATGGCGATATATTAATATAAATAAGCTTAGATTTATAATGTAAATAATAGCTTTTTTTAAAAACTACTTTTTTTATATTTTTCTTTCTCTTTTTACATTAATTTTTTAACTTTTTTATTGCTATTACTATAATTTTTTTTAAATAGTTGTCGTACTTTATTTTGTTTATACGTGCTTATACAATTGTACTATTGCTCCTCAGTCTTCCCCCTTAAACACAACCTTGGCGACCGACTAAGGCTATTATATGCAATTAAGCTCTATTGCATACAATATACAATCAACTCGTCTGTATTCGAGCCCATCTTACCAAGATTTGTCACCTCCTAAAACACGAATATACCGAATTTGGCGAGCACGAACTGGATATGCTGCTGTTCTACGGCCTCTTCTTCCCCAGATACGATGTTTACAGGCGAGTCTTTGGCCTCTTGCATTTTGTCTGCAGGCTCATTACCGCCTGCGACAACATCCCTCGATTGGCTCCGAGTACCACGAAGCGCGAAATGCCCACCCGCCAACTAAAAACCTTTTATCGCTTTCCCGAGCTGCCTTTCAAGATACGGCGGAGGATCTGGGAAGCCGCCGCCGATCCACCGCCTTGTATCCACTACTTTGACCAGTACTGGAATATGAGCCATAGCAGGCTTCCGGCGTCAATGTTTATGAACGACGGGGCTTTATAGACGGCGTGCCGAGAGTCCCGCTTGGCGATGAATAATGTCTATAACCAATGCCGCTTCTTCACCAGACAAAGGGGCTGCACAAGCGCCACAGAAGTACACGAAATGCACTTTCGACGCCTCGGTCGGTTCAACAGGGACTTCCTGAATTTTGTGGAACTGCTTCGAAGCTTTCCAAAGCATTTCTGGCGGGCCATTTTTGACGCAAGAAGGAAAAGAACGGACCAATACTGTAAAATATGCGGTGTCCGCTACGTCAAATTAATAGCAGGCATTCGGAAGAGCTGTATCAAGTTCACGTTCGAAGATTTATTGCTCAAGATTGCTAATCATAGCCATCTTGCGCTGGAGAGTGGAGACCAGGAAGAGAGGACAGCAGTCGGGATTGAGCAAAGATAAAGACAAAAAGCTTTGTTGTTACTGTGACCTTTTATATTGTGCACTTGTTCAACACCTACGGAAGAAAGTAACGACCAGAGCCACCGCATCTCTACTTTGTCAACAACGCTTTTTTTTACTCGAGTCAAAAAGACAGTCATTCCGCCCTGCTATATGTTCTTCCTACTTATTAGCCAAACGCCCTAAAATACCGCTTTCACAGCTTACTATGAAAGAGTAAATAGTAGCCGCGTGAGCTATACTTGAGCATTTAGGAACAGCCGTGTCCTGCCACGGCATGCTTGGACTCGCTGTCTGATTCTACACCAATCGTCCTCGCGAATCCTTTTGATCAGTCTAACTCACAATCGACGGACACAAACGCACACAGCAAGCTTGATCTTGTTGATTTTCAAGATTAGCGCCGCGCTAGACTCGGCCCGCCGCACGTTGTTGGAAAAGATTAACGGTTCTTAACAACAACGTCCTG
>JADHKH010000048.1:0-34425 GCA_019925625.1 Graphilbum ipis-grandicollis
TAAAAATAGCCTCAGGAGTCTCTGCCCGCCTAGGAGTGGCTTTGAAAGTCTTTGGAGACTCCAAAACACGTTTTTTCTTCAATAGTTGGCTTAAAATAGCCAGTCAATCATTTGTTTTTGTGTAAAGTGGTGAATAAATGAAAAATCAAAACATCGCGATATGTTTTTTCCTTCATTCTATTTTTACAAGTTACTGTGTTCTGGCTCTCACTAACATACACAAAACAACAGTAATTTTTGTTGTTTGTGGACCCACCGACAGAAGTACCTTGGCCATGAGTACATTGGCAAATCCACTATCAGGTAGCTTTTAAAAATTATTTCAAATGTACAAATTTTACGGCGCGCTAGTCCTAAAAAGGCAAGCAGGACCGGGACCGAAGGCCGACTGGCTCACTGCATCAGGCCCTTAGTCATCTTACGCGCACATCCAAGAAACTTCATTTATCAATTCAAGCTATTTAAAACTCATCAGAGGACAGCAATACAGCCCATCTCCCCCGTTGGCCGCACTCACTTGGCCTTGACGACCTCAAAGCCCTCCAGAGTGTCGAGGGCCTTGCGGATCTCGCGCACATAGGCCGGGATGCCGGCCGAGTAGCAGACGGGCTCCATCTTCTTGTTGGGATCGCTGCCGCCCATGTAGGTAGACTTGACGTAGGGGAAGAGCGTCTGGTTGTTGAGGTCGACAATGTGCTGCTTCCACTTGAGGGCAGCCTCGGGGCGCGGGTTGACGTAGAGCAGGCCCTGGTTCTCAATCTTGGCAATCATGTCAGCGATCCAGCGGCCCTGGACCTCGACGGACGAGGGACCGTTGCTGAGCAGCGTGGGGCCATGAGGCCCGTAGATGTGGAACATGTTGGGGTAGCCGCTGACGGTGGTGCCGAGGTAGGTGGTAGCTCCATTGTCCTTCCAGTCCTGCTCGAGCAGGTCGCCGTGGATGCTGCGCAGGCCGAGCTGGGTCATGACGCCGGTAACAATGTCGAAGCCGGTGGCGATGGCAATGACGTCAAACTCGTGGTGGGTGCCGTCGCGCAGCGAGATACCGGTTTCGGTGAAGCCGACAATGGGGTTGTCATGGATGTCGACCAGGTCGACGTTGGGCCGGTTGAACTGCTCATAGTAGTCGTACTCGAGGCAGGGCCGCTTGGTGCCGAAAAAGTGGGGCATTTTGGGCAGCTCAGGCGCCAGCAGATCGCGCAGGCGCGGGTCGTGGATGCGTGCCCGCGTCTTCTTGGCCCAAAACTTGTAGGATTCCCGGTTGGCGTCTGCGTTGAGCAGGTTGTCCTTGTAGAGCGCGACCCAGTAGCGGAAGCCGCCGTCGCGCCAGACGGTTTCGTAGAGCGCCTCGCGCTCCTCGGGCGTGGCGTCAAACGTGTTCTTGTCCTGCCAGTCGTACATGAAGCCGCCGAAATTCTTCTCGCGGTAGCGGAACAGCTCCGGGTAGAAGCGCTTGGCCTGCTCCTGCTCCTCGACGGTCAGCGCTCGGCGGCGCATGGGCACCGCCAGGTTGGGCGTGCGCTGAAACACCTTGACCTCGCCCGCCTCGGGGCCCCAGGCTTGCACGATCTGCACGCCCGAGGCGCCCGTGCCAATGACGGCGCAGCGCTTGTTGGCCACGTCAATCTTTTCGTCGGGCCAAAAGGACGAGTGGTGGATGACGCCCTGGAACTTGTCCATGCCGGGCCAGTCGGGGATGTAACGGCGAGCCGCCTGGGGGTCAGCCGAGTCGAGCACCACGATGACAACTGACGACATCAGACACTCACAAATCCTGTCCCTAGCACCAGGTACTTAGCCTTGGTGGTCCGGCCGTCGGCCGTCTTGATCAGCCAGCGCCCCTGGGCCGTGTCAAACTGGCCGCCGACGACGACTGTGTTAAAGGCACAGTCCCGTTTAATGTTGAGCACCTTGTCGACGTGGTCAAAGTAGCGCCGCAGGTCCTTGTAGGTTGGGTAGTTGCTGTCCCAGTTCCACGTCTTCCACACCTCGGGAAAGGAGAACTCGTACTCGGGCACCTCCGAGTCGACACCCGCGCCGGGGTAGCAGTTCCAGCGCCACGTGCCGCCCGTGTCGTTGCCGGCCTCGAAAATGACCGTCTTGAGGCCGCGGTCGCGCAGCGTCTTGAGCATAAAGATGCCGGCTGTCGGTCAGTACGGCTATTCCATCCGAGCAGTAACTTTGCTTTCCCGTACTCCGGCACGGCTATTACATCCTCGCACCGAGCCTTTTCTCCTACTCTTACTCACCAAAACCGGCACCCACAACCAGTGCATCGACCTCGAGGTTGTCTGCATAAGGACCGGTCTTGTCTGCGTGGGCCACAGAGTAATCGGTCAGTTCCGTGTTGAACTTTTTGTGCGCGGGAATAGGCTCGCCCATTTTGACAGAATGAGTATAAAGAAGTAGAGTGTAAAGTTGTAAGTGTAAAAGATTGAGATGAGAGAGATGCTCATCCTTCATCTGCATTTCGTCCTCCACGACCTCTCTTTATAGACCGCCGTCGGGCTCGTCGGGACAATAGTACTCGTCGGTCCATCGGACTCTCTCATCTCCCCTTCATCCCAGCGTGTGAACTGCGGATGCGAGGGCGACATGGCACAGCAAAGCAATCAGGCAAACTGTCCCAACAGCACCAGCAGGACCAACAACGAAACAGGGAAGACTGGCCCCAGTCATCAGGACAGGCCACTCACACCGACCGCATGTGCTTCCCCGCGTTCTCACGGCTCCGCGTTTGCGGCTCCAATTCATCATATGCTCATCTGCGCTCTTTGCGTCTGGGGTAAGGAAATCCGGGGTAAAGACGTCGGATCCGCGATTGCTGGCGAAGGCGGATTGTTTCCTTGCATGCGTGCTTTATTTATGATTGCTACGCGCTTCATACTGATGATGTCTGTTCTATTCGAGTACACAGATAACCCCCAAAGTTGAATCTCATCCGACTTGTCACATCCTCACATTTTTTCAGACTTGTAAACTATAGACATGAAGAATACAGCCTGCATAGTACAGCTCTATTGAATCTGCTCCCACCTTACACGTCTATCCCCTTCACCGAGCGAATACCGTAGACCCAAAATAAATCAACTAGCCAGCTCCATAGCCTCGCTCTCAGTTCGGATCCGCTCGCAAAGCCGCCATTCCCCGTTATCACTTCTCCACACTGCAAACGGAACCGCAATGGCGATCCCCAGCCGACCCCAGCAAACCCCGGCCAAGGACAACATGGCGTTTGGGGCACCCGCAAAGCTAGTTTCCACGTCTTCCGTTCCATAATCACATGCCCTCTGGGAGAGGGGTGGTCGTTAGTTAGGGGGAGCTCCCCTGACAAACGCGCATTTATATTCGGGGTTCTCTTCTCGTGTCGTG
This sequence comes from Graphilbum ipis-grandicollis, assembly GCA_019925625.1. Taxonomy (NCBI): domain Eukaryota; kingdom Fungi; phylum Ascomycota; class Sordariomycetes; order Ophiostomatales; family Ophiostomataceae; genus Graphilbum; species Graphilbum ipis-grandicollis. Next base: position 3,373 of record JADHKH010000048.1, read on the forward strand.
CTTTGCCATTGCCGTTTCTTTTTCTATTTCTAGTCCCATCGTTCTTGCACTCTCCTCGTTGGCTGTCTGATTCATCCTTGTGTCTTTCACATTCATCCTTTTGTCTTTCATACTCTTGTTTTACTCTGATAAAATCATCTAAATTACCTTTGGCCCTTCTCGCTCAAGAATGCCTCTCACTACACAGACGTTGGAGAAGCTGCGCGGCATCGTGGACAAGGCCTGCACCGACCCGATACACGACCTGCCTGGCACAACGGTCGTGGTGATCGGCAAGGATGGCAAGGAGCTGTTTGCGCACGCGGCGGGCCAGCGCGGCGTAGCTTCCAAGGAGCGCATGACACTGGACAATGTGTACTGGATTGCGTCGTGCACAAAGATGCTGACGGGCGTGGCCTGCATGCAGCTGGTGGAGCAGGGCGTGCTGCGGCTGGACGACGCGGCGCAACTGGCCAAGCTGTGTCCGGAACTGACAGGGCTAGAGGTGCTGCGGGCCGACGGCCAGCGGGAGGCACAGAAGAATGCAATCACGCTGCGGATGCTGCTGACGCACACGGCAGGCTTCGGCTACAGCTTTTTCAACGAGCGATTGCGCGACTGGGCGTTCCCCGTCGGCATGGACGAGTTTTCAGGGCGCTTTGAGGACATGAAGATGCCGCTGCTCTTCCAGCCGGGCGAGGGTTGGGAGTACGGGGTGAGTATGGATCTCCGCCCGTATCCTTTTTCCCCTTCTCACTCTTTCAGATCAACATTGATTGGGCCGGCATTGCCCTTGAGCGGGTCACTGGCCAGACGCTCAACGAGTATCTCCAGACCAAGGTGCTGCAGCCGCTGGGCCTGCACAATATGAATATGATTCCGACGACGGAAATGCGGAAGCAGCTGGCCTACATGAACTTTCGGCAGCCGGACGGCAAGGTGCGTCCGCGCGACCACCTGCTGCGGGCACCGCTCGTCGTCGACACCAACGACAAGGCGGCCGTGGCGGCCGTTTTCAACAGTGGCGGCGCCGGCATGTTTGCCAAGCCGCAAGAGTACTGCCGTACGTTGCCTTCCTTTTCCGTTCCTTTTACGATGCTAACGTCTCAGAGGTACTGGCGGTCCTCCTGAATGACGGCACCTGCCCACGCACGGGCGTGAAGCTGCTGAAAAAGGAGACGGTGGACATGATGTTCACCAACCAGATCCCCAACATGCCCAACGCCAGCCGACAGGGCATTCCTGCCGCCAAGCCGGACCTGACCAACGAGATACCGGAGCTGTACCCTGTCGCGGGCAACCCGCCGCAGGGCTGGGGCCTGACGTTTATGATGACCAATGGCGGCGCCACGGGCCGGTCGACGTCGACGGGCCACTGGGCCGGGCTGCCAAACTTGTGGTGGTGGGCGGATCGCGAGAACGGCGTGGCCGGCATGGTATGCACGCAGATTCTGCCCTTTGTGGACGCCAAGGTTCTGGGCCTCTGGGGGGCGGTGGAAACGGAAATTTACAAGGCCATCAAGAAATAGTGTAGTATGAATGAGAGTCAGCGTTTTACAAGTAATTTGTTTTATTATGTAGCGATGTAGTGAGCAGAGAAGACCGCGTGAGCTTTTACAGGAAGGAAGAAAGCAGAAAAGGCCGGAGAGGAACACAAGGCAGAGGTTTTCACAGTAGATTCATAAACAGAAGCATGTATGATCAAGCAAGAATGATTCTATTGCTCTCTTTGGTTTCTCTTTTTTTCTTTTCATTTCCTTTTAGTTTCTTCTCTTTATTCCACCGCCTTACGCTCGTCTTTCGTTTGAACCCATCTATTTTAAGTCGTACCCTTCACATAAAACAACGTAACATGTGGGCTGAAATGAGCATCTTGGGTCTGCCGCCTTTATTCGCTCACCAATGGCTACAAAAACGAGGGGATTGGTCACCTGGGCTGCGCGGGTCCGCAAGCTGCTGCGGCTGCTGTCAGACAAGTGTGTCTGCAGACGTTTGTTTGTTTGGGAGCCGCGTCGTCCAGGTGAGGGGAAAAGAGGCGCATTCGTCGGCCTGCTGAGGTCTTTAATTTCTGCCTTGTCAATCCCCAGGGTACAGGTTTTGAGTAGAAAATAGAAAACAGAAAACAGAAAATAAAAAGAAACAAGAAAAGAGGGTTCCCAGAGCCTTTCTAGCAAAAGCCTGAAAAATAAGTCTGTCTCTGTCTTCGTCTATGAATGAGTCTGTCTGTCCGTCATGGTATACCTCCCTTGCCCCCTAACGGTAACAACCAACGGTCGTAGCTCTCAAGCCGGGTTTTCCGGCGGATACGCCAAGTCAATATTACCAAAAGGAGAAAGGAAAGAGGAGAGACTGGCCAGATCAAGAGCCAAGCTGGGGGAGGGGCTTCCCCGTAATGCAGAGGCGGCTAAGGTAGTGTTTGTGGGGACCCCAGAGAACAAGAGACGTCCGGAAACAAGATGGGTGCCGCAGATGCTAGACTTCAAACTTTTAAGCCGGGCAGAAAGAGCAGTTGAAGCTTGCATAAAGTAGAGCTGCAGACAAAAAAGACTGGAAATGACGCAACTGAACACCAACGATACAAGAAAGCGTGAATACGAGGAACAAAAAAAGACGGACAAAGAAAAGTACAGCGCTGACATGAACAGGACGCAAGACTGGCTGTCACCCCCTCTTTTCTCCATCGCCTTTCCTGTTTCACACAAACCCTCCATCTTATTAGTAATCTGCGAGTTGTGCACCACGCTAGACCAAACAGGGGATCGGCTCTTGGCCCGCCTTAGTGGAATGCGGGGAAGGGAGGAGTCGATGGGAAAGAGATGGGGCGCAGCGGATTCAGGCGAAATTCGTTTTCCGGCGGATCGCTCTTTTCCAGCCTTTTGGACCATTTGCCCAACGCAATCAGCAAAAAGACGAAGACGACAAGACGACAACAAAGAGTTTGCGCGCGCGTTGAATGAGAGTGCCGGAGAGCGCTTGATTCGGGCCAAAAGCAGCTGATGCGGCAAGCAAGGCGATTTGCGACAAAAGAAAAGGAGCTATTGGACGGCGACGGCGACGATCATAGCGTATCATCCATCAACGCCGATTACGACTGCTGTGATGCGCCGGCAAAACCACTCGTGTGACCAGTGTCGAAAGGCCAAGCGGGCGTGCGACGCGCCGTCCTTGCGCGACATTGGCGGGAGCTTTGGTAGGTGAAGGTCGAGGAAGGGAGAAGACAAACGAAGATGGAAAGGGCGTCGAGGAGGGGAGTAAAGAAGGGAGAATGACAAATGAAAGATGAAAAGGCGTCGAGGGAGAAGATAAATGAAAGATGAAAAGGCGTCGAGGGAGAAGATAAATGAAAGACGAAAAGGGCGTTGAGGAAGGGGAGAGAAGACAAATGAAGATGAAAAGGGCGTCGAGGAAGGGCAAAGAAGGGAGAAGACAAACAAGATGCCAACTAACATGCAGATGCAACCTGCTCGTACTGTCGCAAAACAAACAAGCGATGCACGCTCCATTGGGCCAGATCTCAGCTTCTGGCGTCACCCGTGGCCGGCGGCGGGCTGCTGGCATCGGTGCCGCGACGGGGAAAACGGGCCCGCAGCCACTCCCAGCAGCTGGCCAACGCGACAAACCAAACGATGCTGCCGTCGCCGTCATCTACAACGGGCAGCCAGGTGCCAGACGCCGGTAGGGTGGCGGCAGCGGCGGCAGCAGCAGAGGTGGGTGTCGAGGTGCCGTTCTGGGATGAGTTTGGCCTATCCGGGACCGGCGTGCCCGAATTGGGCGGAGGAGGACTGTCTGGACTGGAATTTGCAGACTTGGCGGCGTCACGAACCAATGACTATGTCGGCAGCGAGGCCGATCTGGCCATGGGCTTTGGCGCTGGCTCCGGCTTGGGATTTGCCCCCGTGGCTACCGTCGCCGCCGCCGCCGCTGCCGCCAGCACGGCGCCTTTTGAACTGGCCGAGGACATTTGGGGCAGCATGTTGCCAGGCATGACGGTGGCGCCGGCCTCGCAAATGGTGTCGTCGCCGCCACAGGCGCCCGCATCGCCGGGGGGATCGTCGGCTGGGTCGCCCTCGGACAGCCACTTTATTTCCAAGTCCAATGTGGCGCTGCAGCAGCTGCAGCAGCAGCGACGGCAGGAATCGGCCCATTCGGCCGGCTCGCCCTATTGCGCATCGACATCGACCTACTCGGCCTTTTCGGCCTATTCGGGGGCCTTCTCCTCTGCCTTTGGCCTGGAACACGCGCTGGCAACGCAGGTGAACAACCAGAGCATCAGCGAGAATTTGCTGCAAATATACCACGACGTGCTGGAACACAACCTGGCGTGCTGGATTACAGAAGAAACCTGTCCGTACGGCCGGCGGCGGCGGCGGCGGCAACCGGCGCGGAAGCTGAAGCCACAACGATACTCGTTTGCACAAGAGTCTGGCCCGCAATGGAGCAACCGCATCTACCACCGCGTCATCCAGCTGGACCGCAAAGCCCAGACGGCAGGCATTGTGCGGCTGACACGGGAGCAGAGCCGAGCCAGCCAGCGGGCCTTTCACTTGGCCATTATGGCTTTTGCAACACAGTGGGCGCAGAACAGCCAGCGGCAGCGGGAGGGCTACAGCGAGTTTGTCGGGGCCAGTCTCGGCAGTCTGGGCGACCTGGCCCATGCAGGCCGATTCGACAGCTTTGGCAATTTGGCCGGCGGAGCGGCTGCCGGCATTCCCTTGTCGGCCTCGGCCCATCAGACGCCTTTGGAAGAGTTTGACCGGAGCCTGCAGCGGTCGCTGTGGGCGCAGGCACGACAGGCACTACAAGAGTGTGCCGACATTGAGTCGTACCGCGTGGCGTGTGCCGAGCTGATTTTCGGCCTGACGCAGCGGCCGTGGAGCGAAGAGGACGTGGCCGTGGCTGCGCCCAGCCCGAGCGATGGCGACAGGGCCATTATCGTCGCTAGACTGGGCGAGTTGCTAGAGCGCGATGGCCCGCCCATTTACATGGAGAGGGCAGCGCACAAGATGAACTCGCTCAAGTATCAGTTTGATCTCAACGCGGCCGGGCTGGATGGCCGGCAGGGACAAAGGCCCGGGCCCGAGGTTGATGCAGACTTGGCCGTGGGCGCCGAGGAGCGGGAGACGGTCGGGCTGCTCTACTGGATGGCTGTCATGTTTGACACGATTTCGTCGTCCTTGTTTGAGCGGCCGGTAGTGGTGGCGGACGAGGACAGCCAGCACGAGGCGGCTTTGGGAGAAGAGGAAGAGGAAGAGGAGGAGGAGGAGGAGGAGGAGGAGGAGGAGGAGGGAGAAGAAGCGGAGGACGAGACGGCGGGGGGCAGAGAGTGGGAGGAAGCGAGGGATGCAAAGCAGGAGCCGGAGGAGGCGGGCAGCAGAGACTGGGAGGAGGCGGACGGACAGCCGGAGAATCTACGGCGACAATATCCGGAAGAGCACCAGCGGCATACCCAACATCAAACATACCAACAACACAACCAAGCACAATCCCACTCTCAACTCCCTTCTCAACTCCAATACACGCCCTCACAGATTCGCTCGCTCAAATCCTCGCGCTGGCGCATCGACCTCTTTATCCAGGACGACCCCGAGCGCGTGCGAGCGGGAAAAGCCCAGGCACGCTGGCCCTGCTCGTACGAGGCCGCCGCCCGGGCTGTGACGCGAGCGGCGCCCGTCAAGGTGCTGCTCTACCGCTACGTGCACTATCTGCAGAGCATGCTGCGCCAGCCGCGGCGAGCCCGAGGCCGCCCCATGGAGGAGACGCTGCGCGAGACGCTGCTCGTGTATCGCTACTGGCACGTGACCTACGGCGCCTTTTTCCGCGACCTCATTGGCCACTACGCCGCTGTGCCGGCCCGGGTGCGCGGCTGGGCTCTCTGCATTGTCGCCCACTGGCATCTGGCTGCGCTGATGCTGGCCGACCTGGTCGAGGCCATTGACCGCAACGGCCTCGGCTTGGACGCCCACCGTCGTATCCGGCTGGCCGTCCGGACCGCCGACAGCATCCGCCAAACGAGTGCCGCTCAACTGGCCGACCTCGCTCGCATGGGCGTCGGCCACTGGGGTGCGGCAGCAATGACCGGAGCGCCAGACCAGACTCTGTTTTCTTCTCCCGGCGGCTCTGCCGGGACCGCCGACTGGGCCCACCACTACCAGCCACAAACCCCCGACGAGCTGCCCGATTTCTTTCACTTTGCCGTGCGTGAAGGCACCGTCCTGACAGAGCCGTGGTCCATGTTGTTGATCCGCGCGTTTGCCAAGGCGGCAGTGCTGCATCTGGCCGCCGCTGCCGGAGGAGGATCGGGAGCGGCCGGCCCGGGCGGCTCTGCCGATGCCTGTGTGCAGGCCTTGTGGTTCTTGGGCAAAAAATCGGACATGGCACGACATGTGGCGGCACTGCTGTCGAGGGCGATACGCAACCGTTAGTATGAGAGATGAATCATGATCGTTTTCGTAATTTGTTGGCTCCATTGAGTCCTCATCCGTTTTTTTGGCCGCCATTTGGCCACCATTTACCCCGTCTCCTTTTGCCCCCCCCCCTACCATTCCATTGCCCTACCATTCCATTGCTTTTGCCAACTTATTCACCAACGCTGTCTTGGCCTCTTCTGCTCGCGCTGCCGCCGCTCGCTCGGCCCGCACATAAAACACGGCACAATCGAGGTTCTCGCACCGCACTACCTCGTGCGGCCCCAGTCCGGCACAACTGCGGCAGCCCTGCAGCACGGCTTCGTAGGCGCGTTCCGTGTCGTGTGCTCGTCTCTGTAGCCGTAGCAGCGTTGTCGGGTCGGCCGCGCAAGCCCTGCAGAGACGGGGAGAAGCTTTTTGACGTGGCTGTTGCCGGCCCTGCTCCGGCTCTTCCAGCTCTTGTTTCAGCTCTTGTTCCAGCTCTTGTTCCAGCTCCAGCTTTTCCACCTCTTCCACCTCCCCTTGCTCCTGATCCGGCTCTGACTCTTCCTCTTCCTCATCCTCTGGCTTCAACTCTCGCCCACACTGTGCGCACCGTGACCCGCGAATCCACGTGTCCAGTGTGGCGGCCGTGTTTATGGCTGTCGGGTCCTCGCCATCTATGCCGGCTTCCTCGCCGCCCCAGCCAATCATCTCCATGCCCGAGTGCCCCCGCGCCCGCCGTCGCATCTCCCGGTACCATCGGGCCACGTCGACGCCGACCAGACGCAGCACCCGGTCCAGCGGCGGTAGCAGGCTTTTGCGAATGTAATAGTCCGCGTCAATGTGCAACACACTATTTGTGCCTGCTGTGCCAGCCGCTGCCGACCGCCGCACCATCTCCTCGGGTGCCACGCAGCGGTCGCGCAGAGCTGTACCTGGCGGCCCGGCCACCACCACGTAGGGCACTCGCTCGCCCGGGAGTAGCACATTTCGCGGGTCACGAGCAGCGCGCCGGGCCGCTACCAAGGCGCCTGGAGGAGGTGCCTGGTAGCCTCCGGGTGGACCGGGCGGTGCTGGTGCTGGTGCTGGTGCTGGTGGACTGGGTGGTCTAGGCGGCCCTGGTGGTCCTCCGGATTCCCCTTCTCCCTCGTCTACCACGAGCCCTCCTCCTCCCCCTCCGCCCCTCACCTCCCGGGCAAAACACAAGTCCGGCAACGGCACGCGCCCCTGCTCCACGGCTTCCAGCACACTGTAAACGTAGTCGCGCAACCGAGCAAGGTCGGCGCCGCCGCCGCTCCCATTGTCAAACAGAATCCGCAGGCTCTGCTCCAGCACCTTGGCCGCCGCCGGCGTGCCATCGCGGCGCACCGTCTCGATGCCTTTGGCGTCAAAGACTGGCACGGACCCGGCCTTTTCGTACTTTTTGCCGACGTAGCGCTTCTTGGCCAGCAACACGCACGGCTGGTACACCTTTTCAAGCTTGAGCCGCACCGGGTGCGGATTGGCCGCCGTCACCGCCTCGGCCATTTCGGCGCCCAGCGCAAACGCCTGCGCCCGCGTCCGGCCCGGCAGGTGCACAAACAGACTGTCCGTGTCGCCGTACACCACCTCGGCCTGCCAGCGTGCCACCGAGTGGATCAGCGCCATGGCCCGCTCCAGTGTCTGTCGGCCCGTTTCCACAATACTGTCGGCCAGCTCGACGCAGGGCATCCGCCCCGAAAAGGACGCTGCCGTGTAGCCATAGGTCACATTGGCCAGCAGCTTGAGCGCCAACTGCCGGTTGTGCAGCCGCTGCTTCTCGGCTGCCGCCTTGGCCGCCATCTCGTCGCCATCACCCTCGCCTTCGCCCTCGCCCTCGATCGGGAGCGTTGCCATGGCCGTCTTCACCATGGCTCGCGTGTCCAGCAGCTCTGCCAGCATCCGCGCCAACAGCGATGGCCGCGCTGATGGGCCTGCGTACAGCGCCCCCGTCGGCGTCACCACCAAATCCCCGAGCTTGGTCAGCTGGCGCAGCAGGCCGCGAGGGCGGGCGTAGGTTGTGAACCCGAGTTTGGTGCCGTTGCCGTTGCCGCTCTCCTGACCGTCCCTCCCCGGAACGCCCAACCGCCCGCAAAACGTCGAGTAGCACATGTTGTACGCAATCACCAGGCTCGGGTACAGACTGGTAAAGTCCAGCACTACCACCGGGCTGCTGTAGAAAGCGGCCCGTGGCTCCAGCACCAACGGCGCGCAGGCTGCCGGCGCCTGACGTCCGACCTGCTCCTGGCTCGGCGACGGCATCACCAGGTTCTCCGGCTTGGCCACACGCAGCAGCACCGACTCGACATGAAACTGCGATCCCCGCTCGCGCACCGCTGCAAAGTCGAGGCCCAGCACCCGCGCCTGCTCGCTTGTCCGTGCCACCACGTCCGTTGCCATCAACAGCGCCGCCCCAGCCGCCGTCCGTCGTCGGTAGTACGTCGTCGCCCGTGCCGTCTCGCGTGTCCGCCCACTGTTCATCCACTGCGTCAGCACCGCCGGTGTGTACGTCGGCAGCCGTCGCCCCAGCACCTGCCACGCCGCCGTCTCCAGCGTGTACTGTCGCAGTGTTGCCACCTCGGCCCGCATCGCCCGTCCGATCCCCAGAATGTACCGGCCTGTCACCCGCAGCGGAGACGCCGCTCCCTGCATTTCTTCGAAAACAGCCGCTTCGCGCGCCGGCTGCGCCCTCGATAGCTGTGCCCATAGATCCTGTCCGTGCAGCGCCGCCCGGTCCGCCAGGTATCCCCACGATGCCACCTCGGTCTCGTAGCCGGCCAGAACATCCGGATCGAGCGCCGCCACCAGCTGCACCACCTGCTGCAAAAGCTCGCCCTCTGTCGCTGCCAGCTGCACCCGTCGCACCTCTCGTGGCACCGGCCCGGGGGCGGCCCAGATGACGCCTTCGGACTGGGCATTGCTGCTGCCACTGCCCAGCATCCTCCAAAACACACAATGTACTGCATCATGCTCCGGGTTCGGCAGAAACGCCCCTCGAGAGGTCGCGTGTATCTCCAGACACAACGTCTGCATGTCCGCATCGACAAACGCCGTCCGCTTGGCCGCCCGTTCTCGCCCAGGCAGCCGCGCCGCCTTCATCTCCCGTCGTCTCGACGCCACACGGGCCGCCTCGGCCTGCATGGCCGTCTTCTGCTCTGCCGCCTCCTGCACCAACCACTTTTCCACCGATGCTGCCGTCGGTGGCGGCCGTGCCACTTCCCAGTGCCGGATCGTGCAGGGGGGCCTTTCCAAGTCAGCAGAACAGCAGCTACAGCCAGCCGCCACCAACAGATCGCCGCCATCTTCCCCCGGCCCTTGCCCCTCGGCCGCCTTGTGCAATGCCGTCCCATCGCTAAAATGCGGCTCCCGGTACACCTGCTCCGGCCCAAACTGCCCCAGCGTGTCCATGACATGGCGCGGCGATGGTGGTCGTGTCATGGCCAGCGACTTGGCCGTCAGAAAGAAAAGCGACGGTCTGTAGTCTGTGGAGGGTGTTGCAGTTGTGGGGACTTGTGAGGCTGTCGAGGCTGTCGAGGCTGTCGAGGCTGTCAAAGGCTTCGAAACTGCCGGCGCTGTCGATTTCGATGCTATCGGAGAGTCAGGCACAACAACGTCGGGCCCATTGTCAGTACGCCGCATGGGTGTCGGCACTTCTTCTGGTGTGGATGGGATGACTGGACTGTCGGCGCCAACTTCCAGACGGCCAAACGCGGTGCTTGGCAGCTTCGCCTCGGCTTTTTGCTCCCGTTGGGACGACTTGACCACCTGATAGGTCTGTGACAGTGGTCGCATGCTTATCTGTCCCTTTTTCGAGCCTCTCGACGCTTTTTGACTCGACTGCCTTGCTTTCTTGTTTCCTTCCGTCTCTCCTTTTTTCTTCTCTCTCCTCTTTTCTCCCTTTTCCTCGCACACAATTCGCTCGAAACTCGCCGTCGGAGACGCCGTCGTAGCTTTCTTGCCCATCTTGGCCGTCTCGACCTCCTTCTTCTCCTCTTCTTCCCTTTGCTTGCGCTTCTGCCCTCGCCACCGCGTACGCACGTGCTCTGGGTAGAAATCCTCAACCGCCTGTCGTGTCGTGGGGATGAGATCCATGCCAGCAAGAGATGTCGCCCCGTCTTCCTCCTCCTTGTCCTCCCTTGCCACCACCTCGGCCAGCTCCCGCCGGAAGACCTCCTCGAGCCTCCATGGAGCCGGCGTGCGTCGCGGGTCCGACGACGACGCCGCCAGCTGCGCAAACGCTTCTTGCGTGCTGCCCAACCGTCCCTGCTCCCAAGCCCTTTGCTCTGCCTCTGTCTTGCGGCCGCCCCGCCGCGAGTACCGGCCGGCCATTTCCCTCCACAAGGCCGCCGTGCTGTACACCAGCCGCTTCCGAGGATCCAGTGCCGCCGTCGTCGTCGCCGTCGCCGCTGCTTCGGGGAGCTGTTCGTGCACCCGCCGCTCCAGCACGGCGTCCCGGTTGCGGATCTCGTGCGCAAAAATGTGAATAACGCGGCCGGTGGCATCCTCATCGACTGTTCCTGATCCATCTTGCCTCCGCTGCCACCGCATTAGGTCGCAGCCGTACAGGTTGTAGTCCGTCATCACCTGCATGACAAACGGGATATGCGACTCGTACGGCTGCATGGGCGGCAGCCCCCCCACGCGCCCCTGTCGCAGCAGCTCCGCCACTCGCGTCACCTGCGCCGGCTCAAACAGATAAATTTTGAGAAACACGGCCAGACCGACGTGCAGCCCGTAAAACGACGTGCCTCGCACCGCTGTTACGGCCACCACCGCCCGCCGACGCCCCAGCGCCGCCTCCACGCCGTCCCGCAGTCGTTCCCGGGCCTGCTCTACTGCCGAGACCGACCGGGCCACGCCCAGTTCGTCAAAGCCGACTAGCAGATACGGGAAGAGTCCGTGGATGTGCACGCGCACCATCTGCCGCTGCTGCTGCCCCTTCCCCGCGCCGTCTGTGTCATCCTTTTCGCCCACAAGCTGGCCGTACACTCGCATAATCGGCACCCGAACGTTCTCGTCGCCGTCATTGCCGTTGTCGTCGTCGCCGCCCTTTTTGTTGTTCTCTCGGTTCTGTCTTCCCCGCCAAATGGGCGCTCGTGACGCCTTTGCGTCTAGCTCTGTCGCCGCCGCCAAGTAGTAGTCAATGCAGTGGATCCGCACTCGCGACATTCTTGTTGCCAGCTTTCTCGGTCGGCATCGTGTGTGTTTGTGTGTGCCTATGTGCTCTGTGTGCGCAATGGCTGCCGTTGGTGACGTCGGTCCAGACGCGTCGAGATGAGGAAAGCGCGTTTTCTTTGTTTATATAAGCAACGCATCTGCACGTGATAGCTTCTCACTAGCCGTTTTTTCGACGTCTCACTACGTCTCACGGGAGCAGCATAAATGTCCTCGTCAACAATGCTGGCTATCCTTTTGCGCAGCGTAAAAGACAGCAGGTCCTTTATATTTTTGCGACTACCGCTCGGTAAGGACTGCATCGTGGCGCTGGAAGAGAAGCTGGCAGAGGTCCAGCATGAGAGGCCACCCGGGAGATGGCCTCGGCCACTAAGTTGATGAGGAGGCTGAATGTGATGTAAGGACCATATGCACACGTTATGTACTCATATCGACAGTCCTGGTTGCATAAAGGCGAAACATCTGGCCTTGATTTTCAACGTAACCCGCAGAGTGAAGATGATTGTGATATATCCAGAAAAACCCCCAAATCAAAACTTTCAAAAAATCAGAGTCAAACTAACGCCGCTGTTTTCCTTTCTATTGTCATTCCCGTCGATTCCATCATCATTCATTTATTCATGTTCCTTGTGTCTTCCTCGGGCGACCGCCTCTACTGTCGGCCTAGCCAAGAACTTCCGAGATGCGCCGTGCTGCCGTTCTGGCACTGCGGCGGAGTGCTGGCTCCATTGGCAGTGATGCGCTCTCGATCTCGGACTCCCGTGCCAAAGTCTTTTTCGGTGTAGTCGTCGCTGTCGTATTAATGCCACCGCCACCGCCAGTCTTTCTTGTCTTTTTTATCGGCGTCGTCGTCGCTTGGCTGTCTTTTGTAGCCATTGAATGACCCGGTTTCCGCTTTCCCGTTGCGACGGCCTCTTTGCCGTCCTTCGTCTTTTCGTTTGTTTCCACCCCGCCGCGCTGGTCTACAGACGACAGCTGCCGTCGTAACGGTGCCCGCAAGGCCGCCCTCGCCCGGCGCTCGGCCTCGTACTGCGCCCGCACCACCGGCACCTGGTCCCGCACCCAGTCCAGTAGCAATTGGTGCCGCCGTGCCGCGCAAAACTGCTGCAGATGCGGCAGCCACACGTCGTGCCACCAGTACTCGTAGTTGAGGTACTCGACCCACGTTGTCAGCCGGTCCTGCTGCCGCGGGTCCTCCTTCAGGTGGAAAGACAGCGGCATGGTGAAGCGGTAGCTTTGCAACCGCGTGCCAATCGCCTGCGCATACCGAGCCAGCCAGCTGCCGTTGGGGCAGTCTGGACAGTCGGGGCACGAGAGTTCTCGCAGCACACGTCGTTGGCGTTCACGCTGCGTCCGGAATACCATGAGCTCCTCTGTTTCGCCTTGGCCGTCCCCTTGCACCACTGGCCGTCTCTCGGCGCACTTGGCAAACTCTTTGCCGACGCCATTTGTGCCACTCTTGCTTTCGCCCGCCCTCCCCGAATTCGCCGTCCGCTTTAGGTACACCCGTTGGCGCCGCTGGTGCTCCTCGTACGCGGCCGCCAGGTCCAACCGTCCTCGGTGGTTGTGCTGCCAGTCGCGAAACTCCATCCACCGTTGGTACTGTCGTGTAAACACCAGCCCCTCGCTGTCGCCATCGCCGTTGCGGGTGCTGTCGCCCTCTCTGTGCTCCGACACCCAAACCGACAGGAGCTCTTGGTGGCACTCTGGATTCTCCAGCACGCTGTCCAGTAGCTCGACTGGGTACCAGGGCTGACATCCATCCGCCACCAGATCCTCATGGTAGGCACGCTCCATGTCTCGCTTCTGTTGCATGGTTAGGAGAACGGGGACGGCCGGTTGCTGCTTCTGTTGTCGTTGACTGCTCCCCACCTCGAGTTTTCCAGTCAAGGTACGCCGTTTTGTCGTTTCGCGGCTGTTGTCGTCTTCGTCACCGTCGTATCCATCGTCCCCCTCTACCTGCTTGGTAATGGCCTCCATCAGCCGCATCGAAACCTGGTCCAGGTCGACTGGCTGCGACTTGTCGGCAGATTTCCTCCCCGGTCAGCAACTTGTAATCCATACAAGACCCCGTTATGTCGCCTAAACAAAGTGACAAACAGGCGCAACAGAAAACCACCTACAACAACCGCCACACAAAGTGCCGATGCTCTTCTGGCGTCACTTCGCCCAAAGCATTGCTCAGATGGGCGACTACACTGCCTCTGGCGGAGGGTGTGTTTTCCTGCCGAAACCGACGTAAGGCGTTATCGTCCAGCGCAAGAATCGCGCGCCCTGAAATGGGGACACCACCATATGTCGCCATGTTCAGGAGCTAGAGATGGTGGCGGAGGTGGTGGTGGTGGTGGCGCTCAAAGGCGAGAAACAGACAACGAGGGGGACCTCTTGTTGATGAGACTTGGGGGGATCGGGGACGCTTCCATTGTAAGTTCCCAGTAAATATGAACGAGCTTTAATTAGCGCAATCCGGCCCCACATCGTATCTTATCGCCGCCAGAGCTTAATTGTTTTGGGCCCCACCACTGTTTTCGCGGATCCGCAAATAACCCGTCACTTTCAGTCGGTTGCCCTCGTCTCTTGTTGTCTTGTCTTTTCCTTTCCGTGGTAAAGGAAAGCACACACACTATCTTTGTCTACCTCTGACTTGACGAGCTCATTTATGGCATGATATTTGTGTATTCTGACTACGATGCTGATATCAGACAAACTAACATACTTGCTGCGGCCTAATTTTGGTAAGAGGGGAGAAATGACCTTTAGGTTCTGTCTTGGCTTGTCGGGCACTATGGAGAGACGCCTGAGGCAATACGAACACATTCTACTACTTCAGGGCATGAAAAACATGGGCGGCAATTTTCGACAGCATTGGCGACTGTGTTAATGGATGGCCGCATTGCACCATCGCCTCTCAGGTAGTATGTGCATTTTTTGTTTCGTCTGTAATGACCTCGCAAAATGATAGACTGACCCAAATGTTTTTTCTTTCCTTTTCTTTCCGTGCCTTTATTATTTATTGTCTCCTCTTTTGAAAAGCAGTCATGGCATGGCATCAGCAGAGACTGAAACGTGGACATGCATAAAGCCAGTATTTGTAGCTAGTCTAAACAAGTCACAGACGCATCCGAGATTGGAGTAGACATGTATTGTGACTGAAATGGAGAAGAGATAAGAAGGTCAATGGAGGGCAGAGAACAAAAAGCGAAAGAAAAAGAAAAGACTTGGAATTGTTTTGCGTGCGACAAGACCAGAAACAAATATCCAGGGCTGAAATAATAAGACAAGACTGCATCAAGTTTGCCATTTTTAATGGTGGTAGATGCTGTGTGGTGGCCATGCCGGTGACAGGGATCATAAATTGTGGCCAAAGATGTACGGACTAGGCTGCCAATGGCAAGAAGACGCAAATTTGGACAATTACGACGTCATACACGCTTTATAAAGTGCACTACACTGCACGAATACACTGCACAAACGGCGACACGGCGATCACAATGTAAAAGGCCAGGTGGGTAGTACAACGAGCAGCATGTGCCCGAATGCAAGGTGACTTACGGGTAGGCTTTTTATTAATGACCTTTTATTGGTTTCAATTTGTCACTGGCTTTCATGCAGCACTTTTGGATCATAACATGGGCAGTGTGTCGTGTTGCGGGCTTAACTTTGCCAGAAGAGAAGTACACTACCACACCCCTGCCCCCTGGTGTGAGTTTGCGATGACCGGAACTCGGACACAGCAGCACCAGCAGCTGTAGGCTTACTCTGATATGCCATGAAAATCACAATCATGCTGCATAACGCCTTACTTGAATAGGCAACGCCAACAAGTAAGGTTTTCCCTAGAACGACGTGAAAAAGATAAAGCAGTTGGTGAAAACCGTGCAAGAGCAGACAGAAGCTGCCACGACGCAAGGAGAAAAAACGCCATGCTGCAGAGTTGAGTTTGATCACTTTGTTGGCGGCAGAAAGACTGGTGCTTTTTGTAAGGGAACCTTTGTTTACGGATTCAACATTTTCGCTTGCGTCCGTGCCTTGGTCTGGGGCTGAAAGATCTCACTGCCTGCCTGATAACTGGCTATGCAAGGCTAGGCAAAATACAGGCGCTGAAAAGCAACTGGCAACCTTTTTACGTGATGGATGTGATGGGGAGGCTCGGGCGCTTCAGCTGTGATGATTGGTGTTCTAATGGCAACGAGCAGTGCCGTAAACAGAAAAGAGCAGCCAACGCAAATAAAGAAGGGCTTCACTTGAAACATGGGAATGAAAAATTCACAGACATTCGTGCGGGATCTCACCCCAACCGCCATCTTTCCTCCCTGAAAATCGCTCTCCCATTGGTCTCGATAAAGCCATTTAGTTTTTTGTCTTCCTACTGTTAATTAACGCTGAATATTGATGGAGTGTAGTAAATATGGCATCATTCGTTTCAACTGCCATCATTGAAGCTTCACCACAGTGGATAGTACTATAGCCTTAGCTCAAAGATGAGCATATTTAGTAAGGCAAGATGGCGGAGTGGTTATCGCGCAGGCCTGCTAAGCCTGTCTCCTCGGAGGCCAGAGTTCGAATCTCTGTCTTGTCGTTGTTTTGTTTTTTGCGCCGCTGTCCTATTTTTTTTCCCATCCGCCCAGGTTCACTTCAGTCTTGTTCTTGAAGAGGACGGTTCCATCCAGATCATCAGTTGCACTTCCAGCTAATAAGTCCAAGAACTGAGGGTGAAATGCATGAGCATCATTTTCCTTGATTAAGCCAGTCTCAATGATCAACCAGCCAATGGACCACCACGTATGTCTTTACACCCATCGTAAATAGAAGAACGCATCTGCTTCCCATACCATTCAGTCAAACTGTTATTCCCAACACCGTATTATTGGCTTCAGCCTACGGTAAAAGTGTAATCGAGTCCAAAAAGCTCTCACTGTTACGAAACAGTTTCTTGCTACCTTGGGATTTATCGTTCTAATAACTTTCGATCCATATTTCCAATTCCCAGTACACGCAGACGACATATATAACGAGTCACCATTTGTCCTGCAGCTGCTTGTAGTTCTCATGCGTTGAAATGTTTGATCGCATCTGGCATCATCGGCCTTCATTCCGCTGTGGAGATTTAGGATTACCGGATCTTTTGCCGCAAAACAGAATTGACCTGGTGGAGACGATCTGTGATCGACTAGTTGCCGTGATCAGCCGAGTCGAAAAATTAAAGGCGAGAGATAAGGAGAGCACAAGCGAATACACTGGTATTCCCTGTCGTCTTTTGATAGCGGACGCGCCTCCCTGCGTTTAGTTACCGTTGGTTCCCAGTACCGTTTACAGGTACTATTAAAAGAATTAATAACGTATCAAAACAGTAATGTTCTTTAATTTAATTTACTTATTCATATTTTTATTATTAAGTACCGTTACGATGAAAACCTTTTATATATTTTAAAAGCCGCTTTTACTTTTTAAGGACTGGATAATTAAAAAATAAAAGTAACACGTGTTCGTTATTATCGCGCATTATAAAAGGTGACAGGAAAAAAGCCCGAATAACTACGTCGGCCTGGCCATTAACGTGCAGCGATCAGAGGCCGTAAAGTAAGAGGGTCCCTTGGTAAGAAAATTCAGGACAAGGTTCGGCGTTGAGGCTGAGACCAATGATAGCGGCCGCTTCGATAAGGGCAGTGGGCTCTGGAAGAGCTGAACTGGAGCTGCGCGCGCGGGGTAGCTGCGGGGTGGCTAGTACGGCCTTGACAGGGCCATTTCTGGTTCTGTCGTAATAATGCTGGCCTATTTGTCTGCATTATTTGGCCGCTTGACTCGGCAGCCATTGGAACTAGTTTGATCCCTTCCCCCCCTCTCTCTTACCATTCCCTTTTCAAGATGGGAGAAAAAAAAGAAAAAAACACTCGTGTGTTCGTCTCGTTTGATTATCCCCTTTCATCCCATTTTTCTCTCTATAAAAATCCCACAATCCCATAACTGTACGACATTTGATCCTGTCGCCTTGTTTTAGCCTGTTATCTTTGCTTGCTATCCCCCCTCCCCCCCACCTCTCCAGGCTGCTTGCTACGGCACTGCCCATCTGTCAAGGTGCGTCGTTGGGTTGCTAAGCTTGCGCTCCGTCGATCCGACAACCTCGTACTTTGTCTCCTCTCAGCGTTTGCTGTACTAACTGCAAGTAGATGTGCAATTGGATACGATTTATTTGCGACAAGTGCGAGAAGACGTTTCGCTGGCAAGATGAGCCCTGTGCTGTGGGTGGCCATGCGGCCTATGCCATTGGCTCGCTGGTAGAAATCAAACATGCGTTGTGTGAGAGCTGTGCCCATACAAATGGCGCACCGTCACCGACGGATGATGAGACGACGGGCAAAAGGGATTAATGTCTATCGCCGAGGATAAGCAAACAAGACAACAGAACATCTATCGCCGAGGATATAGCGACGACAACAGAACATCTGCTTTTTGATCACCCTACCCTCTTATCTCTTCGGCTTCCCCCTCACTATAATGTTTTTCTAGTGTTTTTTTCTGGTTTTATTTGCAGTGCTTCTTGTCTACTTTTACATGGCTTTCTCCCTTTTCTTAACCCGAAATTGCTTGTTGCGCCTGGCATGGGCTGCCTTGTTTGGAAACGGCGGCATTATTGGAACATGGCCTTGATTTTGGTTGTTGACGTGGATAGTGAGGTCTGTGGGTATGGCCACATCTTGATACTGTTGTTTTTTCTGTTGTCATGACGGAACGATACAAAGATTATTATTTGAATGACGATCTCATCATTTCCACAACAGCATTTGCCAATTAGCATGGGGACATTCCTCCAAAAAGGCCACCCTGGGAGCCCTATGAAAGTCCTGTAGACGAACAGCTGTCAGGTTTCCAGCTCTCTGGAAAGCCGCTGGGACGTAGTTGGCGAAAGAAAAAAGGCGAGAAAAAGCAGAGGACAGCGAATCCCATAAAAGAAGCGAGGCGCAAAGGCGGGGAAAACTAGTCAACTGTCACGGCCGCTGTCACTGTGACACTGGGCCGAAGATACGGTAGATGGCCCCACAGCCAGCCGTGCTTTGACGCGGCACTGTTGCAGAAACGGGTGAGTGCAGCCGAAAAGCGCTGTGGCGCGGATTGTGACGAGTTTACCCATGTCCCTCTGGCATTGAGATGACTTGGCGCTGCCACTCGCCATGTCACATGAATAAGAAGCAGTTTTTATTGTTTTCATCTTTTTCAGTTGCTAAGAATATCCAAACTCATTAAAGAAAGTTTATTTGCATCGCCTAGGAAATTCTCTATTTAGTAATCAAGGAGAGTAATTTAAACCTGGACATGAGACAGTCAGTAGAGTAAAATACTGGCTCAACGCCCCAGACACTCCTCTAAGCGAAGCTGTTTTGTTACAGGCGTTCCGAAACCGAAAGCCTCTCATCAGAAACCAGTACTCATTTACAGCATAAAAGCAAAGGCAGCAGCAGAAAGCAAAAAGACACCAGCCTGGGTGGCCAGGGACGAAGCACCAGCAGTGACAACGCTGGAAGTTGAAGCCGAGCCAGAGCTCGAGGTGGTGGTGCTTCCGCTCGAGCCAGACTCGGAGCCGGAGCTGCCGGAGGAGCCCGAGGTGCCAGAGCTGCCGGAGGTACCAGAGCTGCTCGATGTGCCCGAGCTGCCAGAGGAGCCCGAGCTGCCGGAGGAGCCGGAGGTGCCGGAGGTGCCAGAGCTGCCAGAGCTGCCGGAGCTGCTCGAGGTGCCAGAGCTGCCAGAGCTGCTCGAGGTGCCAGAGCCGGAGCTGCCAGAGGAGCCGGAGCTGCCAGAGGAGCCGGAGCTACCAGAAGAACCGGAGCTACCAGAGGAACCCGAGCTGCCAGAGGAGCCAGAGGAACCCGAGCTGCCAGAGGAGCCAGAGGAACCCGAGCTGCCAGAGGAGCCAGAGGAACCCGAGCTGCCAGAGGAGCCAGAGCTGCCAGAGCCAGAGCTACCAGTGCCCGAGCTGGAGCCAGGGGTAGAGGCAGCCTTCAGAGTGACGGTAGAGGTGTATCCAGCACCAGCGCCAGAGCCGGCAGTGGTAGTGGCACCCGGAGACAGAGTAATGGTCGAGGTGACAGCATCAATGCTGCTGCTGCAGGTCTGGATGTAGGACACGACGACAGTCTTGGTGATTGTAGATGCCCCGATCGTGGTGGTGATGAGACCAGAGCCGGAGCCGGAGCCGGAACCGGAGCCGGAGCTGGAGCCAGAGCCCAAAGAAGCACCAGCACCAATGGTCTCGCAAACAACAAAAATGTATCCACCAGCGCAAGAGCTGCAGGGCTGGGACTCGTAGACGACCATGTCCGTGGTGACAGTCGAGGACTCGCAGGCGACAGCCTTGTACAGGGTGACGCCCGAGTCAATAGCAGCAGCAACATCGTCGCAGACAACGTAGACCTTGCCGCTTGAGCAGCCGCACTCCTTGATAATGTAGACGACCTCTGTGACGGACGGCGTGGTGGTGCAGGGAACAAAGACAAAGTAAATGCTAATGTCAATCACAATTGTGCCGCTGGACGGGGCCACTGCGGTAGCCGTAGCGGTGACGGTCGTGGTCAGGCCACCAATGGTGGTGGTGTAGCCGCTGAGGACGGTGGTCGTGCCGCCGATAATGGTGGTGTATTCCTCGAGAACGGTGGTAGTGGCGGCGACGGTGGTGGTGTAGCCGTCAACGACAGTGGTAGTAGCGCTGACAGTGGTGGTGAAGTCGCTCACGACGGTGGTGGTGGCACCAACGGTTGTGGTGTAGTCGCTAATGACCGTGGACACACCATTGATGGTGGTAGTGGCCGTGACAGTTGTGGTCACCGTGGTGCCGTTGCTGAACGGGGCAGACGAGCTGGCAGGGCTGGACGACGACACGCCGGAGGAAGAAGTCGACGAAGACACACCGGTGCTCAGGCCAGAGCTGGAAGCAGTCGAAGACAGGCCAGAGCTGGAAGCCGTGCCTGAGGAGGCAACCGACGAAGACGTCGAGTTGGAGTCCGCAGCATAAACGGTCAGCAGATCGGTGCTGGACTGGCGACGCAGCAGACGGTTGGCCGGGCTGGCATTGCCACCGCAGGGCTGGTGGTGGTTGCCAGGGCAGGGCAGCTGGCAGCGTCCATCCGGCACCTTGATGTTGTGGATGTTGCTTTCAAAGCAGTAGCAGTCGCTGGATACATTAGCAGGAGAAGCGAGTACAAGAAAAAAGAAGACAAACTTACAGTCCATGAGTGCCAAAGAAACCGTGACCAGCGCAGACTTGGCCACACAGCGTGTCAGTGTTCTTCTCCGATTCGAGGAAGAGCGGCAGGGAGTTCATGGGCGGGCTGAAGCATCCAGCGTAGTGGAAGCCAGGAACAAAGGGCGGCGTCAAGCTGCTGGTGGGAGTAGCGCTAGACGAGACCGAGGACGTGGTCGGGACCGAAGACGTGCTGCCAACGGAGCTAGAAGGCGTCGAGCTGGCAGCCGAGGTGCTGTTGCTGGAAGCAGAGCTGCTGACCGGAGCACTGGAAGAAGCCGTCGAGCTGGCAGCTGAGGTGGTGCTGTTGCTGGAAGCGCTGCTGGAAGTCGAGCTGACAGGAGCACTGGACGACGGAATGGCCGAAGTGGTGCTGTTGGTGTAGCCAGAGCTGCTGGGAGAGCTGCTGACAGGGCTGCTAGAAGTCGAGATAACTGAAGACGTGGTGCTGTTGCTGGAAGCAGAGCTGCTGGCAGGAGCACTGGAAGAAGCCGGTGAGCTAGCAGCTGTAGTGCTGTTGGAAGCAGTGCTGCTGGCAGGAGTGCTGCTGGCAGGAGTGCTCGAGGTAGAAGCCACCGAGGTGCTGTTAACAGGAACACTGGACGTCGGAATCACAGACGAAGTGGTGCTGTTCGTATAAGTCGAGCTGCTGGGAGTGCTGCTGGCAGGAGTGCTAGCAGGAGCGCTGGAAGAAGAGGCCACAGACGAAGTGCTGTTGCTAGGGGCAGAGCTGCTAGCAGAGATGCTGGCAGGGGTAGAACTGCTGGCAGAGCTGCTGGCAGGGGCGCTGGAAGACACTACAGATGAAGTGGTGCTGTTGCTAGATGCCGTGCTGCTGACGGGGCTGCTAGAGGTTGAGCTGGCAATCGACGATGTAGCCAAAGTGCTGTTAGACGAGCTCACAACAGGCGAGCTGGAAGTCGAGCTGACCGGCGAAGAGCTGGCCGAGGTCGAGCTGACGACGGACGAGGTAGTGCTGTTGCTGGACGCCGTAGACGAGCTCCCGGAGGATGAGGCAGCGGACGAGCTAGTCGAGCTGACAGGCACTGAGCTACTGGCACTCGAGCTAGCAGCCGAGCTGGAAGTCGAGCTTGCAATAGAAGTGCTATTGCTGGAGCTGACCGGGCTGGATGAGGTAGCCGACGAGGACACTGCAGACGAGGTCGCCGAAGGGCTGGCAGAGCTGGAGGCCGAGCTGGCCGAGCTGGCAGAGCTGGCGGAGCTGGAGGCCGACGAAGCGGCTGAACTGGCAGAGCTAGAGGCCGAGCTGGCAGAGCTGGCAGAGCTGGAGGCCGAGGAAGCGGCCGAGCTGGCCGAGCTGGCAGAGCTGGCGGAGCTGGAGGCCGAAGAAGCGGCTGAGCTGGCAGAGCTAGAGGCCGAGCTGGCCGAGCTGGCCGAGCTGGCCGAGCTGGCAGAGCTGGCAGAGCTAGAGGCCGAGGAAGCGGATGAAGTGGCAGAGCTGGAGGCCGAGGAACTTCCAGTCGACGAGGCCGAAGAGCTGACAGGCGTGGACGACGAAGTAGACAGGTCCGACGTGGTCGAGGATGAGCTGCTCTCAGTCGAGGATGACACGCTGGTCGGGTTGGCAGATGGGGCGCTGCTGTTATTGGCAACGTCTCTCATCCAGTGAAACTTGGGCCGGATAGCCTCACGGCGCTGAAGCTCCTGCGCAGCGGCATCAGCCTCAAGGGATCGGGCTGCGGCACTGGCCACGAGCAAGCCGACGCCGAGCAGGCGAAGAGCGGACTTGCCGACCATGGTGAAGGAGATGGATCGAAAGTTGTCGAGTCTAAATTATACAAAAAAAACAAAAAAAAACCTGTTCAGGCAGTAATAAAAGAATGAAAGTCGATGTGATGCACAGGCAGAAAACTGTCTGGCTCTACAACAGGGGGGGGCAGTGAATTAGGGGAAGAAGGGGAAGGGGATGGGGTGTTTGAGAACGAATGACAATGGGTAAAGATCCTGAGGAAAGAAGAGAAGAAGGAAAACGGAGTGGACAGAAGAGCAGGTTTAAATGCGTTCATCCAGGACGAACACCACAAGATCAGACAAAAGGAGAGGGGGGTAGAGAAAAAAGAAGAGCGCGTCGCCAGGGGGGGGGGTGGTCTGCAATGTGGGCGTCCACCATTTCACGCGATAGAGGAGTTTGCATCTTGAGGGACGAGTTGTTGAGGACGTACTGTTTCGAGTTTCCTCCATCAAGGTTCGTGTTAGTGCGCACGACAGCAAAGACGAGATACTGCTTGTTCCCACACCTACGGAAGGTCTAGTACCGTTACGGCGTGGCCTGGTGCTGATCCGGACTAGGCAGATTCCTCGATCTCGGATCTGGGAAAAAGAAAACATTGCCTAGCGCAGCTAGGCTGGGGCTAAGAGCACAGACGAGACGAGGTTGGCGGGAATGGTACCTGAAGGTATTCCGAGGGGGTGCAGATCCTTGGCCGGAGCGTGCCAGCGCTTTACACCACTAAGAAGAAAGCCCATAGTATGCCAAAGTGTAGCGCCGCCTCTTTGTTTTCTTTTTCCATAGTTGGGGAGGGAGACAAGGGAAGGGAGAGGAGGATGCACTACAGGGAGAAGAAGGGGCGGTAAAATGACACCCGCCCCTTTGCAAGACATGGCGCATCTCGGGCCGCACAGCAATAAGAAATCCAGCAGGCTGCCAGGCCACGGACGAGCCGAAAACGAGTCGGCAAAGTCTTGTTCGACGAGATAGGCCGTCTTCGTTTCCCAAAACCGCCTACGGGGCAAACGGGGCCAACTCATCCGTCACATTAGTCGCGTCTGTCGTCAACATTTCTCTAGTAGTTCTTTCTTGCTGCCTCCATCTCATTTCCTCCCCCTCCTCCCCCCCTTCTTCTTATCGCCCTAGACTGACTTGTTAGGATGGGATCCAGACCGGCGTCTCTCCCTAGACTCTCTCGCCGTCTGCTTTCAGCCCCCTCTCTTCAGCTTCCTGGTATACTGCACCGTCTAAAAACTCCACCACCGGCACTCTTAGTTCACAACTCCCTAGGCCGGCCGGGACAAAGAATGTTGCTGCCATTAGCGCAGAACGTGTTGTGTCAATCCGGTTTCTGTTTCATTCCAAAGCTTGCATCTAGAATCACGACCTTGACCTGTAGCTAGAATTCGAGCATTCTCCCGAATAAACAGGACAGGAAAGTCTGTGAGGTTGTATTGTATCATGTGTGATTGCATTGTGTGCTCTCGGCTAAGCCATCCGGGCTGTTTCTCTACTTGGGCAACACTACCGACGCGGCTAAACTAAATCGCAAAGCTATCTTTGTCCGGCCTAGTCTACGAGGGCGCTGCTTTCAGAGCTGGACTTTGGTGACTTTACTAAAGTAGTGTAGTGTAGTGCAGACTTTCTTTTTTTTGCAAACGGCATCGTAATGATGACGCCAGGAGCCTTCCACCATCAGGGGGCTACTCTATTCCCCCACTGTCGGCCATTCATAGCCGGCTGTCTGTCTTGGGGATTGTCTTGACAAACCTTGTTTTACAGCCATGCCGGGGACGGGGAAGGGGGCCCGGCATAACCTTTACAGACTCTTTATTTGGTTTATAGGAAAGTCACACTAGTGCACAAGAAAAGGACGGGAAAATATTTCTTTTTTGCGCGACGTTGACAGCGGGATTTCATCAGGAATGCAGGTACACATGACGTGAGCATGTTCTGCTAGCATTATATCCAATCAGAATCATCATCTATACGAATCCGCCCGTCTCCCTTACTGGGCCCCCTTTACTGGGCCCTTTCATTTCTTCTGCATGAAGCTCAGGGGAACCAGTAAACTGATTCCTGCAAGGGATGGCGCTCTTCATCCCTTGGTAACAGACTGATTCAACAGTTTGTTTTTCCCTCTTCATCCTTACTTTCCTCTTTGTAATCCCTACATCCCTTACAATGTCAATTATTATACATGATGTCGAGTTTTCTTTGTCTCTGTTTATTAATTATACATTGCATTGATTGGCTCTGTAGGTTGACGTAGACATATCTTTTGGAAAACGGCATGCTGTCGTATATCAGACATGACATGTGTGGTATTGGCTGCTTTGCAGAGTAAATTCGTTGAGGTTTGCCCAGGTTCAACCATCTGATGTGTCTACAGCAAGTTTGAAAGGCTTTCAGACGACGCGATCAGACACGACCTTCAAACGCGTCCTGATTTTGATTTGACTGTTTGCAATGAGTGCTTAAACAGATAAGCCGAAATATGGTGGGAAAAGCGCAGACGATCAGCAAAGAACAAAGGAATGAACATGACAATATATTTCGGGTAGGATGATTTTTGCGTTATTCTACATTTCTTGAAAGGCTTATACCGATGACTTTGCGCCACCGTAGCCTACAGCTGAAGTCAAGAGCCAGCGGTCGCTTACAAGAGTCCGCCGGGTTTTTTCTTTCACTTGCGAAATCTAGTGCCGACTGTTATCATAAGCTTGTGGTTTGGAGGCTGCGGCCTCCAACTAGCAGCCGCAAGTTGATAAAGTGACGCAAGTATATAATTCGATCAAAGAATAAAGAGTCAAGAAAACGAGCACGAAAACAAAAGTCGAGCAAACAAGTGGTAAGATGTGCTACCATCGACAATGCGTACGACACAAAAGCAAGAGATTTATGTGGAGCTTTCACCTAATAAAGCTGAGCCTCCCCTTTGGTTTCACTGCCGTTGTCGCTACTCCAAGCAGCCACGGTCGGTGGCAATTTTCTGGCTGGGGAGTCGGTTGGGGCCGCATCGACCGCGGCAGATAACAGAAAGCCCGGCCCGAGGATTTTTTGTAGGATGTTGGACTGTTGCTAAAGTGATTAATAAGAAGAGAAGCGAAGAGAACATGGAAGACTCCTGGATGATAAGCGACACTTTGTTGTAGTGATTGTTTTGAACACTATTCAATCTCAACATTGTTGTATTTTCGAAACCCCAACAGCTATTTCCCTGATCAGACTCAACTGATTAATGTCGTCTCAATAATTCAATGACATTGTTCTTGTAAATCTCGTCAATCATCTGCATCGCATACGTCAAGTCAATCACGTTCCAGTGCCTTGATCTCGGGCGAGTGATCGGAAATATCTAGGTCAATGTTCGGCACTTCACTCGCATCTACTGACAGTTATATTCCTTTTGTAGCTCTTCTTCATCTTGACGTTCCCTTCCTGCCCGCCTTTGGCCTTGAACGAATTGGCAAAAAATTGTCTAAATATTCATTGATCATTTCCTTTCACTACCGGTGACTGCAGCCTTTTCAGCCCTTGAAAGGCCATAATTTCGGCGCCGCATCACAGCCATACTGTCTAACCGTAGAAATCAATGCCACAGTTTCAATCTGATACCGGTGACACGCGCTTTGTTTAACTGCGCGTCATCATGGCTTTAGTGTGCCCTTTTGAATTCGTAAGATATCCAAATGATGCTTCAAAAGGGCTATGATCATTTGCCGTTTTTATTCGATAACGTACGCATTATATCAAGACGAACCACAAGTCTTCAGACAGAAATTATCGTGAGTTAGCCTAGCCGGGCAGTGTAATAACTTCATTGTACGAGGGTATCACAGCCAGTTGTAAAGTACGGGTAACAGGTATGAAAAGTGGCATACTAAAAACAGCTTTCTTCACTTCACTTTAGAAAATCAAAATCCAGAAAAACCTTTAGCGTTATCATCATGGCCGTGTCGAGGTGTGATGAAAAGACGATGGTTATTTCAAAGAAATTGAAATTGTAATTTGAGTTTCAAAATGCTTGAAAAATAGTAACTTTACTGTGCGGCCTAGTAATACGCCACCCTTATGTAAGTTATTATTCACATCCCGTACCATTTGTCAGCCGTAAACATGCATTTGGGAAACAATACGCTAAACATTTTACAGTTAGTCACCCGATAACGTCTGCGTACTGCGCAAAAAGTTACCCATATGGCGGTTTTATGCTGCAGATTTCTAAGCTCGTCTTGATCAAATCTCGTATTCTTTGGAAGAGAAGTCAAGAGAGCAGACTGATTTGTAGCAGAATCTGCAGCCGCATTTGTCAGTCGGGATTGATGTCCAGAGTTATCGTCTGGACAATATATGCTCCGTCAAATATGAAAGGCAATGTCAAGTATATAAGGGCGACCTGAATCGCTTCAAAATATGTAGTTGGATCTTTATCATTTCGAGCAGGCGGAAAATAAACTACTACGTTGATTATCTCCATTCTTGCAAATACACAAGTACTGTGCTATATCGATATCTGATATAACGACATTATGGCCGCCAACGACCTTTACGGAAAACTTGCTATCGTGACGGGTGCAGGCAAGCCGAATGGTGTCGGTTTCGCAACGGCCAAGCTCTTAGCAGCAAAGGGTGCCGATGTGAGTGAGACTTGAGAACAGTGAAGGAAGAGAACAAAAAGAAGAGGTTTGGGAGATGACTGTTCTAACCGTGTCTCTGTACAGATTGTTCTACACTATAATACCAGCAAGGAGACAGCGCTGGCCAACGTGGCTACTATCGCGGCCCTCGGTGTTAAAGTCATTGCCGTGCAGGCAGATGCTTCGAGTACAAGCTTTGGCAAGACGATTGTCGATGCGACGGTGGCCGCATTTCCCGGCCGCACCATTGACATTATCGTAAACAATGCCGCCACGATTGCTGCGCGATTGACGCTTGCCGACTTTTCGACCGAGGACTTTGACAGCATGTTTAACATCAATGTGCGCAGCGTCTTTTTGCTCATCCAAGCCGCTGAACCGTACTTGTCGTCGCCCGGTGCACGCATCGTCAACATTAGCAGTGTGGCTGCTCGCATTGGCCTTTCCATAGGAAACTTTTATGCCGGATCCAAGGCAGCACTGCATTCCATGAGCCGTGGCTGGTCTGAATACTTTGGGCCTCGCGGGATCACTGTCAATGTTGTCTTGCTGGGCCCCATTGAGACGGACTTGGTCTTCCCCGAGGACAGTCCGTTCACGAAGCGATTCCGAGCGGACCAGCACATTAAGCGCAATGGCACGACACAAGAGTGTGCCGAGGCAATTGCATTTTTTGCCAGTGCTGGAAGCTCTTTTGTCACCGGCCAGGTGCTAAACGTGGATGGTGGCTTGACGTATGCTTGAGCCGTGCCTTTGTGGAAAAAGATGCTTGGACCATGTTTTAACCAGTAAACACCAAACTCTACACAGTGAGATGCAACATAACTTTTAAAGCCGTAATTTTATTGAACCAAGACTAGTTTCCTGCCATCCAACGTTTATCATTAATTCCGGATGAGCTTTGAC
Organism: Graphilbum ipis-grandicollis; assembly: GCA_019925625.1. NCBI lineage: Eukaryota > Fungi > Ascomycota > Sordariomycetes > Ophiostomatales > Ophiostomataceae > Graphilbum > Graphilbum ipis-grandicollis. The sequence continues at coordinate 31,438 of JADHKH010000048.1, forward strand.
ACGTGAGTTGATCTGACGACCGGTTGGCATCGGCTCGCCGGGCTTTGATAATGTATCGGTGATAAAGACTGTTCTTTTAGCCTATGTAAAAAGTTGCTTCCATGAAAGCCACTGAAACTGTTAAATAAAAACCAGTAAGCATGGAAAGCAAAGTCGGAGTCTCCAGCCATAGTTATCGAGTCCTGAGGCGTTGTTGGAATTGCCGCGGTCAGTTAAATCAGCTAGGCATCTTGCAGTAGCTCCTCATCATTTCGCTACTTTTCTAACAAGAGACGACGAAAAGATCGAAAAATAGCTTGCGATAAGACGCTTCCAGGCTGTCAAACATGCTCTCAGCGAGGGCAGATTTGCAGTGGCTATGGGCTACGGTTGTCATGGCCAAGAGACAATGATAAACGGCGATCGCTGCGACCTCACCAAAACGAACAATACTATGTAGAGTCTTTGCATAAAGCAGCAGGCAATGCTTTTGTCAACGTCTCCTCTGCCGACATGGAACGGCTGCAAACTATGGCGAGAATTCTCCAAGGTCAGTAGTTGCCCCAAGACGGACGACATTTTAGTGCGTAATTATCTTCACTAACAATGACTAGACAGAGACATGAGATCGGCACGTTCTGTATTAGGACAGATTCTAGATTTCAGTCCGGTCTCCATGTCATTATCAGAACTGGACCCGTCTCTTGTGACTGGCGGTAAGCTTCCTTCCATGACGCATAAAGATGACTTCTTTTTTATTTCTTATTTTCAATTCTTACTTTTTGTATCTTATCTAAAAGGAAATACGCCAAATACCTATACGAGTAATATTACGGCGGTCCTGCACGATTCTGATCAACTCTACAATCTTCTTGTGCGCATGTCTCTCACTGACGACAGCCTTGCTTCCCGAGCTACCCGCCATGCCCTTGCTGCAACGTCTTATCTAGACCTTGGCCAGAAGGGAGCCTCGTACCGCCACCACCACACAGCGCTGCGGATGCTCCAAGCCTCCCTTTCCAGCCACATGTCTCCTGCGGACAGCTTCAAGGCCATGGCGGCCAGCATGCTGCTCAGTTATTACGAGAACATGGACGACATCGGCACTCCCGCCAGTTCTGCGGTTTACCTTTGCGGTACCAAGCGCATCGCCTTTTCTATGCAGAAGAAACAAGACGAGTACGATGGCGACTCTGCCACCATCCTGGATTGGCTCTTTTACCATGAAACTATGTACAAGTTCAGTGTTCGCCACTGGCTGCAGCGGACTCCCGCGCAAACAATGATTGCAGACGCGCCAAAAGTCATGTCCAAGCAATTTGGAAAAACAGCGCGGGACATGGTGAGTATTTTTGTCTTTTTGCTTCGTGCAATTGGGCTGATTCTTTTACAAGGTCAACCCTGCCATGGGCTGTTCGCTGGAGCTACTCGATATCATTTGCCAGGTTGTGGACGTCACTCTTAATGTAAAGGATCCATCTTACCACAAGCCAGAGCACCTCTCCCTACAACAGAAAATCTACAGCCGCCTTTACGGTCTTGAACAACGCATATCCTTTGTCGGTGGCGAGGAAGAGAGCGTCGGAGGATTCAGTCATCGCCTCGCTGTAGACGCGGACATGTACGTTTTGGCAACAAAGATATACATGCAACGTGCTAGTTTCGGGTTGCAGAGAGCGTCACAGGAAGTACGACTCTTGCTAGACAAGGCCTACCTCTTACTCGAGAATTACCAGCAATTTAGGCGACCTTGGCCACTGTTTATCATTGGCGTCGATGCCAGAGACGAGAACGAGAGGGCCCTCATCATACGCATCCTGTCCCAGCCGCGACCGTCGAGGAATTTAGCACTTTTACGAAAGCTCATGGACATCTCCTGGTTACAGACAGATCTGGTACTTGCTGAGCCAGCCGCGAGCTCGAAAGAGACGGCGCCTGACATTATGCGCATATACGATACCGCAATCAGTTCCCATGCATTTCCACCAATGTTTACTTGAAATGGAGAGTTGGTCTAGCCGGGCAGTGTTCAGCGGTTATTTGGGTAGTGTACATAGCCCGGACATCAAAATTGCAGGTAGTTAAGAATCTCAAAATTCAAATACAGCTTTAATTTGTTCAATAGCACCTTAACATTCCATTCATCGGCCATCATCAAGCTTTAAAATCTAGCCTCCATTTTAAATATTTAAAACAAAGTAAAGCTGTTTTTGAAAGTATGCCACTTTTATGTTACCGGTACTTTACAACTGGCTGTGATACCCACGCAAAAAGGTACTACACTGCCCGGCTAGACTGACTTTTGATAAAATTCACTTCAATTGAGATCTTCAACCTTTACTGTATGTAGTTTTAAAGATTTTGGCTTTATCAGTTCGATATGCTTGTTAAGCTGGACTATATATAGTCAGCCCCTTCGCACTGCATTTCTTTCTTCCCAAGCCTGACAAAAAATATTAAAACTTAGGCTTTAAAACAAATGCGTCGGCCGGGAATCGAACCCGGGGCCTGTCGATGGCAACGACAGATTTTACCACTAAACCACCGACGCATCGACAGATGAATGGTTAAAAACGACAAATTTGTAATTAGTAAAACATTTTCCTAACATTAAATTTTTCATTTTTACTTTAGTTGTTTAAAAGACGAGTTTTATAAAGATCTACGACGTAACTTTTCAAGTTAAAAGTCACTTTCTTATGTAACGGATGACTACGCACGATTTTGTGGGGCTAACCTTTTTTACAACCTGACTGGCACTGTTGAATCAGGCCCTTAAGCAGATATCTTGCACTTTAATACAAATGAATTCCTGAAAAAGAACTTTGCCTTTAAGAACTGTGTGATGCGAACATGCTGCACCGCCAGCGGCGTACAAAAGACAACAAAAGAAGATGGATATTGAGAGCGAAGAGGGAAGTCCTCTGCTCTGACCTAACACAACACACCTACACTCACCAACACAAACACAACCACATGTCTGTAAAGGAGCCTAGGCCACCGGGCGGG